>OX459120.1:16512500-16817500 GCA_949775105.1 Oldenlandia corymbosa var. corymbosa | reverse complement strand
ATATGGGCATTTTTGGGGACTAGCCTATTAAATTAATTTCTTGATGGTTAGAGAAAGTTTCCTAGACTACTGTGTCCTACTGGTCTGACTCCTAGATGCAGAAAGCTTATGCCAGAGATCCAGCAACCAGAAGAAAGACTCGTTCTTTCCCAGGATCGAACCTTGCACCCACCCGTAAGCAATCTCCCTCTCGTGTGCTCCTCCCTTATCCCGGCCTTTGAGCTTCCGGCTCTCGTAAAAGCACTAGAGGATTCCCATCCAGCACCATCTCACCTCCGATCTCGAAAGATGTGATCCGTCTTTCCTGATACGGCGATAGAGAATGCTGTGGTGCACCCAATTGTTTCAGATTTGGTAATACGGGGGTTTTTTTTTGTTTAAAAAAAAACCATCCTCTAAGAAAAAAATGCCCTTGTACGTGTCATTAAAAGATGCATTTCAGCGAAAACACTAGAAGCTTCTTCTCGAAGAGTTTGCTACCACTTCATCGGCCCTCTATGTCATACCTCTAAAGGTGCGATGCCGATAGAACTCTATCCATAGATGACCTCGTTGAGGTTTGTAGATAGCGAAAAGGGAAAAAATTAGGTTCAAAGACATCACAGATGGGCGCTTAGGGATTGAACCCTAGCTTCGCACTTAACTTCAGAAAACGAATAATATGAGAAAGGCCATCATTAAGGCAAACAACGCAATATCTTCGGTTAGAGCAAAGCCCAAAATGGCATAACCAAATAATTGTTTAGCCAATGATGGATTTCACGCCACAGAATGAATCAAAGAACTAAAAACGTTACCAATACCGATAGCAGCCCCCGCTAAAGCAATTGTAGCAGCTCCAGGACCTATTAATTTTGCACCCTCTAACATTTCTAATTGAGAATTATCGTCACGCTTTTTGATTTCACAATTTTCTTACTTCACTTCAATTGAAGTGGTTTTTGCTTTTCCTCCATCCTTTGATCTTGGACATCTCACTCGGAATGATTTTTGATCGTCTACCCTACTGGAAGAGTAAGGTTGAATGGACCGGTCCGCTAAATATTACAGTGTGTTCTATAATACATAATTTCTTGAACTCAATCTACTACTGGTTCTTGAACTTGGCCACCACTAGCTCTTGCTTTCGTCCCTGCCCCCGCTCATGGATGAACCATCGAAGTACATCTCCCAGGGGAACTGAACTTTAGCATATAAAACTTCTTTATTAGGTAGATCATCTGACAAAGGAGTGTCATCTGAGGCTGGATGAGCTGACCCTTCTCTTACAATACTGGGATTTCCGCTTTTGCTCTTGCATTCCATAAATGGGAAGAACCTCTTCCGGGGATAGCAGCAACCTACAGGCTCGAGAAACTATGGAAGAAATCAGGGAAGAGAAGCACAACTCTCTCATACAAAACGTAGGGAACAGAGCAGCACCCTAGGGTACGAATGAAGCTATTAGAAGTGAAGCTATTGGAATCGAAGAGCTCGGACGTTTCCCTTGGTCAACAACCAAGAAAAATTATCTATACTTCTACCTTTTTTTACTACTCTTATAGTCTTGACAGACATAAGGAGGGGGGGCTTTATCTTATTAGAAAGAAATATGGAAGAACTAGATGTACGTTTGCTATATTCGGCAGTCTTAATAATCGGGAGCGTTATCTGTATGTGCTTTGTCAGATCATATTTTTCCTATCGGTCCGACGAGAGTGAACCAATACCTACAAGGGTCGCAGAGTATGCCCAACAACTGGACCTTGATAACGTTCAGCCCTGGTCTGCGAAACGCTATCTCAACGAGGGAAAAGTCTCTTCGATAACCTTGGCTATCTTACGAAGAGTCTAACTCTCTAAATCTAAAAAGATTGACACTAAGCAAAGAATGTAGACTGGAGACTAAACCAAGGGCACTTCTTGAAAGGTTCCTTTGATAGAAGATCGGTACTTAAAGTAAGAAAGAGGGAGAAATAAGATAGTTATTGCAGCTAAAGGAAGCTAGCCACAAGGAAGAGGAACTCTTAGACCTGGATCCCGGCCCCCCGCAGAACAGGAATTTCTTTCTCTTTTCCAAGCCCGGTTATTAAATCTATGCTCTACTCAATCTCCGTATACACTTCCTTCCTTGATCGACCCAGAATGTACTATCTCTAGCCGTGAGTTCACTATACGAACATTTCACATATGAAAATCTATTGCACAAGTATGTTATTGAAATAAGTCCATGCTATCCACTACACAGGGTTATTCAACTCCGTTCCGTTTGATTCAAAGGCAGGAAGCCAATTCGATAGAAGAAAGGATCTATTCCTCTCAATAGTAGCTAAGGGATATGAACAAGAGCTAGATCTCCCTCTTTTTCCTAAGTGAAAGTCCAGTTCGTCCCCGGGATTTCAAAAGAAGGGCCCCAGTCTTGCTTAAGACATAAGGGGTGTTCATACCAAAAGACCAATTCGTCTTAACGAGTCTATACCCGGTGCAGCTAAGAAACAGATAAGGCGCCATATACAATCCATCTCATCTGAAACAGTCTTAAAGGGAACTTTAGGCCATTATAAGCCGTATTCTGATCCTCATGTAAGTGATTCACCATATCATGCGTGAAACGGTGGAAGGGCCCTCCGCATTGTGTGCATCCGAATGGTAAGACCGCAGCTCAGACCCTAAGAAATTGGAGCCGAAGAGGAAGTCTTTCAAGGCTGTTCCGGGTATTGAATGATTCTTCTCGGTGGGGGAGTGAACTCTATCTGATAGTGATTTTTAAATCCCGAACCAGAGAAAGAGGAAGAAGCAAAGCTAGGCCATTCCATTAGGGATGCATATACTATACTATCAAGAATCAGGAATAGCTTTTCTCTATACCGAGCCGGGTATGAACTCAAATAAAAAAGAATCTGACTCCGCACCTCGCTTCTTACCGACCATTCTTTTCTTTATAGGGCAGGCCTATCAAGAATAGAATTCTTTCTTCACTCGGAGTTATAGCCTTTCTTATGACTTAAAGCATCTCTCAATCAAAAGAAATAACCCTTCTTTAAGTTTAAGAGATTTTATAGTTCGAGTAACTTATGATGAATATTCGGTAATAGTTTGCGAACCCTATGTGGTCGGCCTTCTTACCAGTCTGCCTCCTTTCTCTTGATGGAATATATCACTGAGATCCAGCTTTGCTTGCCTTCTTCACCGGCGCTCGCCGGCCCTCATTTCACTTCTAAGGCAAAGGGGTGTACTCTTCTTTTTTGTCGATCGAGTCGCTCTCCCTCATTCCACTCGTCCAGCCCTCTTCACGAACTTGTATAATCGATGCTACGGAGATAGCCAACTCTATTATCAAAAAAAGAAGGAAACGGGCGAAAATTTGGCACCAGATATCCGGAGGTGTGGATAGAGCAGCTGTCAAAAGCGGAAAAACCATCAAAAAACGACGATTGTTCGTGGAGGTTTCTACAGAAAGACCCCTTGATTCTGGCAAACAGATCACAATTACAGGTACTTGAGAGCATACCAATGGAATGAACAAAATACGAACAGTTAACATAATATGGTCATAAATCTTAGGTTGTAATTTAATCATGAGCGAATTTGTTGATGTTGCACCCATGAAGTATGGAAAGTGCCAAACATTGAGAACTACCCAGGGGGGAGTTAGGAACAGGAACAAGGAAAAGCGAGAACCACTTAAATAGAGGAATCGATTGTATTTCGTCCTTTGTTCACCATAGCAACTGGGGATCAAAAAGCACCAAATTTGATGACTTATTAAAGGAAAGGTGAAGTAAGAGCATGCTATTGAAGACGTTGCAACATATGTCGAGAAGGCCTCCGTTGATTGTGTACAAACAAAATACGAGTCCAAAGGCAGGCTAAGAAAGGGTTTAGCTAATGGAGATATTAACTCTTCCGGGAACCAGTAACGTGTAAACCATGTCAAACCAAGTCCAATCAATATCCGAATGGAACGGATTCAAACTTCTCCTAGAATAGTTTCCAGTGTGAAATTAAATTAATAAGAAATTTATGAGTAATTCAAAAGAAAAAAAGGATTCTATTCATTAACAAATAGGTGGAGCATAATTGAATCACTACATTGACCAGGAAGGATGCAAAGCTATTAGAAGCTATTGTTACTTACGATATTTCTTATCTTACGATATTTCGAGTTTGATGAAAAGAGCGCTCCTAAATGAATCCTTTCTCAACTATACGATACCGCCAAATGAAGGGGACTTCCCGAGCGGATTGGCTATGCGGGTGCCCCTCGATACAAAGGAATTGACCCCGGGCAGCAGGTAAGAGACAAAGGAAAATTTCTCAATCTCCTACAAGACGGTCTAGAGGATAGTACCTTGGACTGAGAGAGGATTGACTTGCGGCTTACAAACTAGAACTTATTTAGCTCTCTTGCACCGGAAACTGCGTTAACGCTAGAGCTACTAGTTATAAGCTTCGTTCGCACACTCCTAATAGCTTTGCTTCTTGTTGCTTCACTTCATTCTACTTCGCTTGATTCTCATGCCACTGGAATTATCGCTCAGCTTTAGGCCTTATTAGCTTCATTTTCGAAGTGAGCATGAAGTCAAAATTCTATACTGAGAAAGTGTCTTTCGTGATGAAAGTTGCAAGTTTGGATTGAGAAAGAAATCAGCTAAGCGCAGCTGAATCAATTATTATAGGAGGCATAGGGTAGAAGCAAGGAGAAAGGCAGGAGCAGAGTTTGAAGGAGAGAGCGAAATGAAAATGTAATACTTGGAACGAGTAGAGCTATATAGGTTGAAAGGAAGAAAGTTGCTAGACTTAGAAGTTTTGATGAAGTCAAGCAAAGGAGGTAAGCTCACATACTGCTAGCATTGGTCCAGCAATCTTAATTCCGTATATAAGCAAGCATAATGCTTACTTACGGAGAGAGACCTTCTCTTTTTATTATTGTGCTAAAGCGTTTAGTCGTGGTTTGAATGCTTTGTTAACTAATCGCTTAATTGTGCCATATGCCCTTCCTCGGAATTGCATCCTTATTACGCACTTGGCGCTTATATCAGAAATGTAGAAAATCTTCGCCAATTTTTTCTGGGGTCACTCGGATACCAGACACAAGCATCAGTGGGTTTCTTGGGAAAAGATTTGCTACCCCACTAAAGAAAATGGCCTTGGTTTGCGTAGTATGCCGGATTTTCTCGCTGCTACATCTATGAAATTATGGTGGAAGTTCGTGGCTACAGCTACAGATTCTCTTTGGGCGGCTTTCATGCGCTCGAAATATGGCTCTAGGCATTACTTTAATCTTGTGACACCAGGTTCACAATTTTGACAGAGATTACTTGCGTAGGATGACACAGATGACTATATTGCAGTTCTTGTTCGGAATGGAGAGTGTCTTTTTTGGCTAGATGATTGGCTTGACTCTCTTCTATACTAGGGCGGGGGAAGAGAAAAGATTCATTTTCAATCCCATAAGGGGTAAAAAAAAGGTATATGTGCTTTTTTGAGACTTTTTCCTCTTAAGGGTAAGGAGAGAAGAAAGACAAGAAAGAGGAGACTCTTTCAACAAGGCTACGAGTTCTCTCATACTTTACTTTAGAAAGGATGTACTACTTCTATTTAATATTTCACCAAACCCTACTTCACTCAATCTCCTACCACCCTTACTATAACTAAAACACTAACAGCGAGAGACCCGACCGAAAAGTCTTAGGATTTTTTATATTTAAGTGCGCTTTTAAACTATCGCCAAAGAAGGAAGGGGCTATCTTTTTCTCTATCTCTATCTTGAACTTAGCTCCCTTAAGCATCTTTCAGCTTATAATAAGGAAGATTATAAGAGAGACTCGAATTAAAAGCAGACGCGGCAGAACGAACAAAGTGAAGATATTAACTTATGATATCTTTTCAAAGAGAAAGATCTCAAATATCTGGAGTTTTTTTTTTGTATATTATATGGATGATCCGACCCGCAAGGACCATGATTGAGAATTGTTTGATCTTCTTTCTCTGAGGAAGAGATGAAATACAATCAACTTGACTTTGCTTATGTCCTTATGCAGTAAAGAAAGTGAGGCGGGCTAAGATTCCATTCGAAGTAAGGTAACAGGATTCGATGTTGCACCATCTTCAACTCTTACCGAGATTCGGAGTTTTTCGAGAAAAGGCCCCATTCTTCAATATCATGATTGGGTCGCCCAGTCCAGATCATGAGTAAATAGAAAATCGAAAATGTACATAGTTGTTCCAGCTGAAATACTTGGAATAATTCTACCACTTCTACTAGGGGTAGCCTTTTTAGTCCTAGCTGAACGTAAAGTAATGGCTTTTGTGCAACGTCAAAGGGGGCCTGATGTAGTGGGATCGTTTGGATTGTTACAACCTCTAGCAGACGGTTTGAAATTGATTCTAAAAGAACCTATTTCACCAAGTAGTGCTAGTTTCTCCCTTTTTAGAATGGCTCCAGTGACTACATTTATGTTAATTCTGGTCGCTTGGGCCCTTGTACCTTTTGATTATGGCATGGTGTTGTCAGATTTGAACATAGGGCTACTTTATTTATTTGCCATATCTTCGCTAGGTGTTTATGGAATTATTATAGCAGGTTGGTCTAGTAAATTAGGGGGCGGCCGTTCGGTCGCCTACGATACTAGGAACAATAGGTCAAAAATGGGTTTGTGCCGTAGGTGTTGAACGATATACTCTACACAGGTGTGGGCTTTTACAGGGTTAGGGCTCATAAACCCTTTCTTTCATTCATCAATAGGGCCCCAGTCGTCGCTTTTCAGGCCGAGATGGATAAGGGAAGTCATAAAAGAGATCTTTCTCTTCGCACCTCGAGATCAAGAGGAAGGGTTGCTTGTCCTATAACTATAATATAATTAAATATAATTAAAAAAAGATATAATATAAATTTTAGGATTCGCCGTTTTTAACCGGCTTTTATTCTTTGTCAACGCTACTAAGGACCTATAGAGTTGCCTTACTTGACTTATGAAAGATAATGAGAATGGGTTATTCAAACAAAAGGAAAGGGCCCTACTTAGTTTCGCAAGCCTTTGTCATTGTCAATCAACTAAGTAAGGCCTGAGTTCCCTTCGAATCCGTAAATCTGAAGAGCATGCCGCAACAAAAGGATGGTCCCCTACGCATTTCATTTTTTCCGGAAGGGAAAAAAAGTGCCCCCATCATAGTGAACCTCTCCTTGTGATCGGGATGAGATAGATGCCTCCCAGCCGGGGGGCGGATCAAATCGGAGTTTCCATAGGTAGCCACCGACCTAAAATTATCCTTAAACTTTCGTGCTTGGTTACGAAGAAGCGAACAAAGGTACGCCCAGTTGCTGTCTTGTTCTCTGTCGCGAACTGGGATTGCTCGCCAGCTAGGTCAGATTAAAGCAAGATTTAAAGAGAATATATTACCATCAGTTGGGGACAAGGGGCGGAACAACTTCTCGATCTACTTACTGTCAACCCAGGAATGAATCAAAACATCGTTTAGGCGTTCCCTTTTGCTCCGATCTCCCCTACGTCTAGGACGTTGTCTGGGCCAAGAGCCATAGTTAGTTGTTGTTTCCATTTGGTTCTTTCTTTCTCATTGTTGATACCGGGAAGACCCAGCCAGATGATGTCTGTTGGTTGGTAGTGAGAAGACTCTTAGCACCTACATACCCAAAAGGGGACACGCTGGTTAAATCTTTTTTATTTTCTTGCTTTCCCTTAGCAGCGGGAAAGGGGTCTATCTATCTGCCTAGCCTTGGTAGATTTCCTCCAACGCAATCCACGGAAATTCCATGAATCCCTTGGTGGAATAAGTCCGACGACTCAGCAGAAGTGCGGAATTTAGTTTCTCGTCTGGTGGATCTGATCTATAGTTAGGGGACAATACATACCAAAAGGTTCGAATAAGAAACGCGCAAAAGAATATATAACCAATTCTTGCTCTTTTGCAAGAATTTCTTTAGTAGCGTTGAGAAAGAATAAAATAAAAGCCAACCAACTCTTGTCTAGTAGACATTCTGAGTGGAGCAAGGGATATAAGAAGCATAAGAATCGGAAAAAACCAATCACTAACCTACTAAAAAACATCAGTACAAGACGGCAGTCGTTGATGGGAAGTAAGTTGGATAGCGGGCCTTCCTCGTTCCCTTAAGAAACCTTTCTCTTTCACTTCTAACAGGTGAGATAAAGCAACTAAGGAAAGCCTCGCATCAAGGCATGTCACAGCAGGGTCTGGGCAGGAGTAGTGCAAAAGTTGATGCTATCGGTAACAGCCCCAGTGCGGAGAAGTTAAGTGCAAAGCTAGGGTTCAATCCCTAAGTGCCCAACTGTGATGTCTGAGTCGGTCCCCAAGAACAAGGCGATCGCACCTAAGAAGAAATCTGAAATTGAGTATTTTACATTTGTTGAAGCAGTGCTCTAATTGGCCTACTAATCTATATTTCTATGTGATATGATTTACAAAAAAAGAATGATAAATATAAAAAAGAGGGAGGGAACTATTTAAATCAAAGGCTACAGCGTCCAGTCGTCTTTCAATGAGCTCAGCTATGAACGAAAGCTAGACCTCCCCCTCTTACTTGGCGGATTCACATTCGTTGGAAAGGTCTGTTCTTTTGTCTCTTTCCCTCAAGCGAAGTAATCTATTAATAATAATATATCTCTGCTTCCTAGATAGATAAATAA
Organism: Oldenlandia corymbosa var. corymbosa; assembly: GCA_949775105.1. NCBI lineage: Eukaryota > Viridiplantae > Streptophyta > Magnoliopsida > Gentianales > Rubiaceae > Oldenlandia > Oldenlandia corymbosa. Next base: position 16,808,855 of record OX459120.1, on the reverse strand, counting down.
GAAAAGGCTTAACATATCCTATATAGATAGAAATCAAAAGCATGTGCCCAATCCATCTACGAATACCGTTCTGTCTTTTAATACTTTCTTCCCTTCTCGGCTAGCTCTCCTCTGGTATCCATACTTTCATCTGTCGGAAAGGGGAGTCGGGAAGTTAGCTCTTGTATGATGAGTTGATCACCCCATACATACGGCTTTCTTTCTCTTTAAGCTTCAAGCATTAGATCAGATACAAATAGAAAGTCTTGTATGACTCCCTTCTTTTTAAGATAACAGCATCCACGGAAGAAGGAAGAACTTAAATCTTGTATTGATTAAGTGAAAAGACCGATAGTGGCAAGCCTTTTGAAGGCCTTTCTGGTATCCATCCTCTTAGAAAAATATGCCCTTGTACGTGTCATTAAGAGATGCGTTTCAGCGAAAACACTAGAAGCTTCTTCTCGAAAAGTTTGCTACCACTTCATTGGCCCTCTATATCATACCTCTAAAGGTGCATGCCAATAGAACTCTATCCATAGATGACCTCGTTGAGGTTCGTAGATAGCGAAAAGGGAAGAAATTAGGTTCAAAGATAAGAGCGGTCCGGGTCTTTCTTTAGTTTTCCCAGAGGAAGCAACTGATTGAGCTGCGCTAACGTTAACGTTTTCTTGCATGACAGTGAATGCTGTTCACACGGGAACTCTTCCTTCTTTGCAGAACCTCAGCTGCTGAGCTCCGCTAGTCTAAGTATACTAACTTTGATAGCAATCTCATAGACGAAGCAAATTTCGTTGATGCAATCATCAACAAGAAAGTACAAAGATAATTTGTCTATCCCGTGAAACTCAAAAGAGTGCGGAAAATTCACAGTAAGACGATCGTTTATCTATCCCTTAACTCAAACCAAGCAAAGAACGCATTATCCATGAAAGATTCAAATTAAACAACAACCCATGCTAAGAATATCAAGGACACCATTCAATATACTCGATCAGTCATCATTCAAGAGACTCAGGAAAGGTAGGAGCAAACAATGCTCCACTATGAAGGAATACTATTGATTAGTAATCTTCATAACCAACCAAAGATATGCAACACATACACTATCTCTAAATGCTTATGCCAAAGCACAACTCATCCAACAAAAGTAAGACAAACCCCACAATGGAACTCATGAACACACTCATCATGAAATTCGAACACCAAGCGAAAAGAAAGGCTCATCAATCGAACTACTAGAAGTAGTATGAAAATAAGAAGTTTTGTTTTAAAACAATTCTATCAAGAAGCATACTCGAAAAAGAACGGTTTCTGCAAGATCAAAAGATCCAAGACAAGATGAAAACCCTCTTGGTTAAATCATACTTGACACGAAATATGGACACTCCATTTAACAAAATTCCTCACAGAAAAAACTCTCAAAAGAGACAACAAAAATGACCACTCAAGGGTGCTTTGAAATTTCGGCCAAGCCCCCTATTTATAGGCTTAGATTTTCGGCCAGCACCAATAGAAGAAGATCAATTATGACTCTCTAATCTTATCTCACAAGGAGTAGAAGTAGAAGAGTATTTGATCTCTTTGACTCTGTCTAAAATCTAGGAAACCTTATCTAAATGACTTATCCTCAAGTAGGATAATATCTAGAAGGAATCTAAGACTCCTAATCAAAACACTCTAGTTTTATTCAGCCAACATGGCTTATCTAATTAGATAAAACACGAAAATTGACTCCTAGACTTAGACTAACTCTAATCTCGAAATTCAGCTCCCAAATTGTTTGAAGTAAAATGTCTTGAACGCCCTTCCAAAAGTGAAATATTGGTCTTGCGCCCCTTAAGTTGTAGAAAACTCCAATTTACTCCAAAACTTGTAGAATTCTCTTTATTGACTCCAAAAGATTGGAAAAACACTTGAAACAATTAAGATAGTTTGCAACCTATCCAATTGTGTAGCAATGGACGCAATCTTGAACACTTTGATCAAATAGGTCGTCCATTCAAGAACCTAAATGACTCTTCTCACTAGCTTGATCAATGATCTTCATGGAGCACCTAGAGTCAAACTCTCATGATACTCTTGAGCACTTATTTCCATGAGGTCATCATCTCCTTTGGTTTGAACCCCAAAGTTAATGACATTCTCATCATCTTGATCATAGCTCTCTTGAACCAACTCCCTATCACATAGGTAGTCAAGATCCATCCTTTCTTCCTTGATTGGCCTGCAAAGTAAACTTGGCATTCCAAAACTAGAATAAAGGACTAGCTCATTCCCCTCACTAGGAGAATCACCATGGAAGGCTACATGATTCTCATCAAACTTAGCTTATTAGCCATCACTCCATGACTTGTAGACACTGCCTCCCAAAGAGAGTAAGTACTTCTATCAACCACAGGCTCCCTAGGCTTGGTTTCTGGCTTTTTTGAAGTAGTATCCCATTCCTGTATGCCTTCCTACGGGATTTCCTATTCATCTTTTCATATCATATAGTCATATAAAGGGATATCTTTAAATCCTGGTCCAGTTGAGGTTGAAGGTGCGAAAGAAGTTTTTCAGGTACGTCTTGTTATGGGCCTATGGATTCTTTAAAGACTACGCACTAAAAGGGAGAATGTGAACCTGGCGTTCCTCTCTTTCTCCCGATTCTTATTACGTTGAGTAAGGGAATAAAGCACTCATTAGAACAAAAAGCAGAAGCGCCTGTTGGTATATAAATGGATTTGTCAGCTACATGGATAATCCCATTCCTTAGCTGAGGCAGGCATACCGACCTGATGCCGATGCGTTCATAATTCACTAGACAAAGCGGCCTAGATTGCAAGTTTTGACCATGGAGTAGGGATATGCTTTAAACTTTCATTCTTATGGCTAGTTGATGATTCGCTTCAACTCCTTAAGGCTTAGTTGTTCAAAGATGGACAGTCATAATAGATAATATAAGCTTGAGCCTTCCCTTCACTCGGGCTATGGCTTCGACCAGAAAAGAAGTTGATTTTGAAAGATACTTTTTGTGTCGTATCCTCGCCTCAAGTTGACAAGAGTATTATCTAACGTAACGTAAGGAGATCTGCCGGTTCAGATTGCTAAGATCTCAAGCAAGACGCTGAGAATTCTGGCTTTTCACCTTAGCCTTTTTAAGTTGCCTGCCTTTCTTACCTCTCTTTAGCCCCATTGTAGGACCTATTTTAAAGTTCCATTCCAGTTTCCAGTCTTGCCTTGTTGGCACCCCTTCGCCATAACATAAAGTCCAATATGATCGGAAATGCAAATCTCTAGCTCTACTAAATGAGCTAGCCTTGGCTTCTTCTTCCTTTATGGAGAAAGGGCAAGAGCCCACCATACCTGGATAACGAATTCATACGTAAGATGCCCAGTTGGATCACTAATTCGTTGCTAGATCTCTGCTCTCTTCATTTCTGATTTCGCGGCCCTAGGTACCGAAAGCTTCAGTCAACACAGTCCTATCTACTTCTGTTCATGAGACTTCTTGTACTTTACCTATATCAAGAGCGATTTCATACCGGAGCATGAGGATATAGAGTTTCGGAAGCTTTGAAGTTTAAGCTAAGCTATTTAGAGAAAGACCGGAAGATATAGGCCAAAGAAACTTAGGCAAGCTAGTTATCGAGAATCCGTGTTCTGATGCTTGCACGGGTGAGAGCTCACTGCTTCCTTAAAAGTGAGTTTCACAAAAGGCATAACCAAATCAAATGCCTCTTTATTAGTAAGGTTGCTTGCTTGTCACACAGGTCATCTTTGGCTTGTCTCCTTCCGCGATACGCACTTGGTAGTATAATAGGGGAGATTCCCATGGGATTGTCAGCTGTTCCTCTTGTTTTCCTCTATCTTTTTTGACTCGGTTAGGTAGGTCAAGGAGTTCCTTTTCTTCTAGTAATGCCTCTCTTTCCCTGTGGTCGCCTTGCCCCATCTACTGACTGGTTATTTCGCTTGACAGGAGAACCCGCTGTGAATTTGTTACCTAATCATGGAAAGGCTATTAACACGGCAACTCGCTTGGATGACGAAAACGAGACTTATGAGCCTTGCGAGCTGACCTAAGATCCGCGTAGTCTTATTCAATATATCATTAACTTTCCTTGTTATTTCCCTCTTTTCTCTAATCCCTCTAAATAGCTTATGTAAAGTAGAGTTCCCCTCTTGTCGAATGAAAGCTTCTTCACTTCAGCTCTGAAAGAAAAGAACTTGGAGTTGCCTTCACTCAGAGTTCGATTTGATGAAAGGCTTTTTGCTTTATACATTTATGTATACGTATAAAGGGGTTGCATATGATGAAATATACAAAAAAAAGAATCGAGGTATCCCGGAAGCCTTCCTCCACTCCTTAAAACTAGCTTTGGAAGCCTCTCAAAGGTATAGTGCCCTATTCCCCCCTTAACCCCTGGGAACTCATACCTCTTCACCCGGCTCACTTCTGCTCTTTGTCTAAGTATCCTAGTAGTTAGGAGTGGGCCCCCTAATTGAATAAAAGCTATCTTGAATAAAAGAAGGTACGAACGAAGTTCAGCAATAAGAATAGCTGCCAGGCTTGGAGGGAAGGTTGTTGAGTCAACTGGGATTGCAGCGGATGCAAAAGAAGAGAGGTTCGACGTGGCAATAGGTGCGGCGAATCCGTCTTTCTTTCACTGGATGAAACCAAAGAAAGGTATGAAACATAAAAGACAGAAAGGATAATAGTAACTTGGGTACGAGAGTTTCTCAACCAAGAGGTATGAGTTTCCCTAAATCATTAGCGAAGCAAGAACAGGATCCGGTTTAGTGGGAATGGGATATCCGGTATCAATGTGACAAGGAACAGTATCTCAATATAGCGGAGGTTAATCTAAAGGCGGAGAATCCTCTAGGCCAGTCGATATTCCAACAGCTTGTTGATGTTGAGTATCCAGTCGAGCCAAGACTAACAAAGGATGGAACCAAAAGAAAGTATCAATCCACTCGATTATCTTAATAACAGATCAAGTACGTTAGGACGAGCAGCCAATGAGTGGGAAACAGAAATATACTATAAACCCTTTCCTCTAGACCAAGCCCTACCGAAGTACCAAATTCGAGAAAAGAGCAGCTAAGGGTTTGCTACTACAACTAATAGAATAGGGTCACCAGATCCCAAGTATACAATAGTTGCATCTCGAATGTAAATAACAAGCCTTCGATCACTTACACCAACTGAGACCACCTAAACATCCTCGGGCATTCCTCCGTCCTTAGCTTCTATGCATGAAGTCTACCATGAAGGGGAATGAGGTGAAAACGAATCACCATGAAACTAGTACCCGTAGTCCCCTTGCTGACTTGAAGGAGTATGAGCAAGCCAAGCGGCTAACTTCGAGACTACTAAGGGTAAACTTTGAGCTAGAACTAATGGATTAGCATTACTCCTTCCACTCCTTTCTACTACTCCACTCACTTCCCTTACGTTTTCTTCGCTTCCTTTACTCGAACGAAAGACCTCGATGCGAAAGAGCTAGATCAAGTAGTTTATCTGGGACGACTGACTTTCTTCTCTTTGACTATATATAGATGGGAGTCAGCATCTAGGTTACTACACTGAAAGCCTAATAGTAAGTATAAATAGCCTAATTCATATCCTTTTTCTAACGTCCTACCTCCAGGCGCATAGGAGCTAGTGTTCCAACCGCGGAACAATATCTTACACTTAGATTCCACCATAGTGCTAGATTCACTAGGCCTTCCCTCCACTTCTAGCACTTAACGGATTCCGTCATAGTGAATAGAATTCGACTAAAGGCAGGGGAAGCAAAAAGTAACTAACTAGACTGGAGGGTGACTGATTATATCCCGAGATGGGAAGTGAAGATCCCTAGTCGTTTACCTGGAACCTGGAAATAGAAGACAAGACCACTTTCAGCATTGAATGAAATAAGGGCTCTTGGTGCCTTAGTCAAGACAGACGGAAATGGCGTAACCGCAGTTGGAGTAACGACTACTACGTAGTCTTTCCTTGTTTGCAGTTGAATCGAGATTGACTTTCAAGGGAAAGATTCCAGAAAAGCCTATGAAGGGTAGAAGAAAGCGGCGTTAACAGACTCTCTCTTAGCTTGAGGAGCGCCATAGGGTGCTAAACTATCTTTGGAGGAGTGTGAGAACAATCGATCCCGCTCGGAAAGAAGCGCGCATTCGCGCTGTAAGACAGAAAATTGAGGATTTGGGGGCGAGGAAAGAAGCGCTGCTGGCAGAGCAAACAGCACTAATAGTGCTTTCTGTCACCCACGGTCCCTGGGGAGACTAGAAGAGTCTGTCGACTCTTTTTAGAAGATTTAAATAAGTGTCTGTAGACGCAAAGTAGTGTGTTTTAATTTATGGTGTTCTTTCTCTTTGTTTAGTGAAGATCTACTCCGGTGCTTACTGGAGATAGACTCCTATCTATGTTAACTATCTTTGTTTGGTTTTATTTGTTGTGTTTGCATGTATGGTAAAACCCCTAGTGTAAAATGTTTAGTTTACTACTTAAAGCTATGCTAATATAATAATTAATAAAGACTTTTTCGTAAAAATGTGCTTCAAATTCATGTGAAAGTTGACGAAGCGGTTTACAGTGAGACACCGTTGTAGGGTCGCCTTGCCAGAAGAGAAGTTGGTAGGCTGGAAAGGGGACGGAGAAAAGGCAGGCAGCCAAAGACGGACCCGGAGACAGATATTTTTATTATAGTTCTTAAAGGAAATAGAGTAATAACCCCGGTCCATCATGCGCATCATCTTGTAAGCTGGGCTTTCAATAACCTAGAGAATTCACTCCCCGGATGAGCAAAAAGGGAAAGATACTTTCCTCCTATCGGTGAAGCGGTAAGTCATACCGTTCGTCATCGTTATTAAATCAATTTGAAATACCAGCGTTCGTCTGGTTATTTTCCTGCAAAAAGAGGTATTAGACAAGGTGACCCCTTGTCCCCTTATTTATTTACCTTATTCATCGAGTATCTTTCAAGATGCCTCAGACGAATGGCAAATGCTAGAGCTTTCAAATTTCATCCCAAATGTCATCGAACCAAGAGCACCCACTTGTGCTATGCAGATGACCTATTCTTGTTCTCAAAGGCAGATATTCATTCAGTTGAACTCATTAGAGGTGTATTATGCCACTTTGTTGATGTCTCAAGCTTGTCCTCCAACAACCTCAAAAGTAACATTTTCGTTGGAGGCTCTAATGCGCATATTAGACTTCAAATAATTCAATGTTTGGGATTTCCTGAAGGTCAGATTTCTGTCAAGTGTCTTAGAGTTCCATTAGCAGCTAGGTGATTATCTATTAATGATTGTCTGCCTTTAAAAGAGAAGGCCACAGCAATGATTAGATGTTGGACTGCAAAATTTTTATCTTATGCTAGAAGGCTTGTTTTGATCAAGTCTGTTTTGAAACGTGTCCAAGTATATAGGAAAATGATTTTTATTATTTCCAAGCATGTGCTTAAACATATCGACAGCTTGGGTCAAAGATTTCTTTGGATAGGATCGGATGTTCAATCTAAAAAATCACATGTGGCTCGGAGAGATGTGTGCAAACCATACTCCAAAGATGGCTTAGGCATTAGGAACTCTCTCTCATCAAATTTAGCTTTGATGCTAAAATTGTTGTGTGATATTGCTCTGAAAATTGACTTTTATGGGTTAAGTGGATTCAAGAATACTATTTGAAGAACTCGTATCATTGGAGCTAGAAGATCACTCAAAGTGCTTTTTGGCTCATGAAAAAAATCATGGGTTTGAGACAAACTGTTGTACAATGTGTTGACAACTCCAATGGAGGAGTACTTGTGTGGAAAGGTAAAGGGCATCCTTCTCTTCAGTTAGAACTTTTCTAACCATTGTGTCTGATTATCCTTCTGCTCATTGGTACAAATTGGTATGGGGAAAGTACTTTGTTCCAAAACACAGCTTTATAGCTTGGTTTAGCTATACTTGATATGCTTCAGACCAGAGAAAGGGTGGCTCAATTTGACTCTTCTATTAGCACAGTTTGTGCTTTTTGTAGTATGCAAGTTGAATCCAGAGAACATTTGCTTTTTGAGTACTTACTTTCAGGTCATCTCATTAATAATGCTATGAATATTGTTCAAGTCTCTGTACGTCTGATTCCTTGGAAGGATCTAGTAGTTTGGATAATGCATCATTATGGTTCTAGCTCTGTTATAGATAACATCATTAGAAGTATGTTTGCAACTACTATTCACCTCAGTTGGGATGCAAGGAATAAACTTATCTTTTGAGGTGAGACTCCTAAAGTATTTGAACTTGTTCAGAAGATAAAGTTTCTTTGAAGTTGAATCTGGCAAAGGTCAAGCAAATGAAAAACACCCAGAAGAACAAAATTTGGGCTAACACGATGGGGATTACCCCAACTTTCTGTAAGATAAAACAATGTTATGTCTTTGTAATAGTTGGTAGGTTTGTGGTGTAATTTGTTTTGTCCAGAAACATCTAAAATGATGCTTAGCCTAAGTGGTTGAGTTTTCTATATGGAGTTTGAAATTGCTATTTTGCAATAATGGAATGAAAACAATCTTATTCCAAAAAAAAAAGTTTTGGTAAAATTATTTATTAATTCAGCTGTGCAACCCGTGTCATTCAAAGAGCCTACTACATCTGAAGGGCATGAGACATAATCAACCAATCTATCTTCTACTACTGAAAAGCCGGTATATATGGAATGTTTCCGTAATCAAACCAGCAGCAGCTCCAGTTGCCCCCAGCAACTGCCCTCCCCACCCCCCATAATTTTACAACAAGGTTTCCATTTAGCATCCACCTCGGGTTTTAGATCCGGTGTCATTTTCAATTTTTCCAAAGTTACACCTTCGAGAGTACATAAAAAATTTGCTTCTCCTCGGCCTTCAAAGATGTTGATCGAGATTACGGATGATACCAGATCTGACAATTTCAACTGGGAATCTTCATGTTATTAGCGGCTCTGATGTTCAATTCTTGCATTGTTCATCAAAGTCTAACACTCCAAAAGGGAAAAGGACAAAAACCCCCTTGAGTTATGTCTCAAAGACTAATACCACCCCGAGTTTTTCCATAAAGACAATTACCCCCCTTGACCGCCAGTCAACGGCATAATTAACCCCCTTGAGGGCAAAAATGGCAAAAAAAATATGTATGTAATGACCAAAATACCCTTTTCACCTAAAATCAAATTTTTTGTTGATAAATTCTACCTTTTTTAAAAAACTTTTTTAACAAATTGTAAAAACATTTATTTAAGGATAAGACATTTACAAATTTTTCTTAAGAAAATACTTTTTAAAAAAAATAATTTAAGTAAATACTAATTTATCTATGATTGAATTTCTTTTTTAAAAATATGATAGACTTTCAACCATATTCTACATTGATTTTCATAACAATGTACTAATTCAAAACATGAATATGCTGCAATTATGCTATTTCTTGGACATATTATATCCTTTTTTGAAAAAATTCAACCTTAGATAAATTAATTTTTTACTAAAATTAATTACAGTTAAACATCTATAAATTAATACTATTGGGACTCCAAAAAATTATTAATTTATTGATGTATTAATTTATCGATAAACTAATAATTATTAATTTATCTATAAATTAACAATTTGTTAATAAAATCTTTAAAGACATTGTTGCTACCGTCACTAAAGGCTTATGAATGTTCGATCACCATATTATGCGAGTCTTGAAGTGGACTCCGGAATTTAATCCGGAACACGAGCCATCGATTGCTCCAGTTTGGGTTACGTTTGAAGGCTTGCTAGTCCATCGATTTAACAAGGATTATTTTTGGAAATTGGCAGGGATACTTGGGACGTTCCAACCCTAAATATGTCACGTCCATCCATAGCGAGGGTTTGCGTTGAGGTGAATCTTCTACATGAACCACCGAAAAGAATAAGGTTAGGCACATCAGAAAATTCATATTTTCAATCCATTACATATGAAAACTTGCCTGATTACTGTTTGGAGTGCCGTAAGATTGACCACGCAGCACCGGATTGCCGCCATGTTAAAGGAAGGAAAAAGGATATAGAAATGCGTAGTAAGAACCCTAGCGCGATGGAAGATCAATCTACAAAGGCTCCCGTAGTGGGTAAAGAAAACATTCCAGTTTCAGTGGAGGCAGTTGTGCGTAATAAGAACTCTAAAGGGACGGCTGATCATTCAAAAGGGGTTCCAGTTGTGGAAAATAATATATGGAAACAGAAAGAGGGTTCTAGCTCACATGTTGAAGGATTGGAAAAGGTCAAGGAAGCTTCGACTTCAGGTTTGACAGATCAAGAGAAAAGGAAAATTCCAATGTAGAACCCGCAAGCCCCACATTACGACAAAACTCATCGGCAGAACAACGATTCTCGAAGGATCAGTTAAACTTATTTTTACAGAAAACTAAACAGAAGGAAGTCTCTTTGGATGCACATGAAGAGGAGGAAACAGAAAAATCTGCGGAGCAAAATGTTTCAGACCTGCAAATAGTTGTTTATAAGGATTTAGTTAAGGTTACAGAAGAGCTTCCAAAGGTTGTTACCCAGTCGCATTTCCACATTCTGTCCGAGATTCAGGAAAATCAAGATGACGAAGGTGAAAAGGAAACACAAAATGATCTTGCAAATCCTTCTTTCGAATTAGAAGTCGAACCAGATTCCGTGGATGAACTAGAAAAAATAAAAACTCTCAAAAAGAATTCGGCAATCTCGTCAGACGATAGTGATGTTGGAAGAACTTTGGCCACGTCTCATTCACAGGAAGCTCATCTAATAACCTCTGATGATGAAGGGAAAAAGAAGAAAATAGAAAGACCAAAAGGTTCAACAAAAGCAGCGAAACTTCCTGTAGCAAAAACTCGCGCATCTGCGAGACTTCTCAGCAATTCTCTCCCAAACTAGTCTCAATGAATAGTCATCTTTTCTTGAATATATGGGGAATAGGGAATAAAGCATCACAGCGGCGACTTGAGAACTTGGTATAACTACACTCATTATCGCTTATAGTCCTTCTAGAGCCAATGTTGTCGATCTCTCAAGTAGAAGCCTTAAAACAGAATTTGAATTTCTCTGCTATGCTAGCTTCGTCAAATAGTCAGATTTGGATTCTTTGCTCGAAGGACTGGAATCTGAGGTTGTTGGCAGCTTCAGATCAAGTTCTTCATGTGGAAGTGGAGTGTATGAAAAGCTCACAAAAGGTTCTACTTTCAGCGGTGTACGCTAAGTCGACGCGACTAGAACGGCAAGAACTTTGGCTAGAGCTTTTGAATTTTCAACAGAATTATCAAGGTTTTCCATGGATGGTAGGAGGCGACTTTAACGTTATCAGAAACTTGGATGAATATAAAGGAATTATAGGCCTGATCAGGGAGCAATGGATGATTTTAATAGCTGGATTAATGGTTACTGTTTATCGGAATTAACACCTCTCGGAAACCTGTTTACATGGACTGGTAATAGGCAGAACGGGAAGGTTTTAAAGCGGCTAGATAGGCTCCTCTTTAACTCAGAATGGCTGGAACTGTATCCAATCTCATTAGTGCATCACTTAAGTCGAACTACATCCGATCACTCACCCATTCTCCACCAGCTCAAACGCGATGAAGACTCTCGACCAAGCATGTTTCGCTTTAAAGAATGTGGATGCGTAGAGATGATTTTATGAGTTTGGATATGGAAAACTGGAATAACCAATAGATCACTATGGAATGCTTGCCTTCTCACTTAAATTGTGGCGGCTCAAGCAATGCTTAAAGGACTGGAATAAAACCGTCTTTGGCAATGTCTTCAATAACTTTGCGGAAGCTGAAAAGGATGTTCAAATTAAGGAAGCTCTCTATGATCAAACGGGGGCAGCTGCGGATAGAAAAGCTCTACATCAAGCTCAAGCACATTTGCTACTCAAGCTGCGGAAAAAGAAGACTTTGTGCAGCAAAAATCTAGGTTAAAATGGCTGTGGGATGGTGATTCGAATTCCACATGCTTCTCTGAATGAGAAAAAGCTCGCCTAGGAATTCATAAAATCCGAAGATCAGATGATGTTTGGATAGTTGATAAAGGAGAAATTCAAAAGGAAGAGATCTCTTTTTTTCAGCAACTTTTCGCCAAAGAAGAATGTGCCAATCATGAAGCGGCTTGCACTTCTGTTCTAAACTGTATTCCAACTACTCTAACCGCGGAGGACAATGCTGTTTTGGTGGCTGATTTATCCGTAGAAGAAATTAAACAAGCAGTGTTCAGTTTGGATCCAACTAGCGCGGCTGGAAGTGACGGGTTTGGGGGAGATTTCTATCGTCAATGCTGGCCAATCATATGCGACGACCGTAAACTTGCTTGTATGGATTTTATGTCTGGAATTCCTCTTCCACGATCCATTGGAAGCATTCCAAAGAAAAATACAGCAACTTCATTTGCGAACTTCTGACCAATAAGCTAGTGCAATTTCCTCAACAAAATTTTAACAAAGCTGCTTACAGAGAGGTTAAAAGTCGTCCTTCCTCAGCTGATTTCAGAGGAGCAATCTGCGTTTTTACTAGGCCGGGATATAATAGACAATGTATTGTTAACTAAGGAACTCCTTCAATTCCTTCACCACAAAACGAGAGGGGGAAATTTGATCTTAAAAATCGACATGATGAAAGCTTTCGATAGAGTTTCGTGGAGCTTCCTTCAAAAAATAATGCTTAAGTTTGGTTTTCATCATCATTTCGTTTCCTTAGTTATGTCCAATCTTTCCAGGAGCTGGTTTTCGGTCCTCTTGAATGGTGCGCCGACGGGTTTTTTCCAAGCTTCAAGAGGAATCAAACAGGGTGATCCTCTTTCACCTTATCTCTTCCTATTAGTTTCCAAAGCTCTCACAAGAAATTTAAAGACTCTAGTGCTCTCCGGAAAGGTTGCAAGCTATGGAGTTCCAGCGGGAGCATCAATTGTATCCCATTTCTGTTTAGCGGACGACTTAATCATCTTCTCCAAAGGATTGAAGAATTCGATGCTAAATCTTAACATTTCTTTTAAGAATATGAGGACGCTTTCAGGCAGAGAATGAACAAGCAAAAAGTAATTTTTTGGTCTCAGAGAAACGAAGCGAAAGCCATATTGCTATGGTAACTCAAACACTGCAAATGCCCCAAGGTACATTACCATTTAAATATTTGGGATGTTACATCTTCAAAAAGGAAGGAAGAAATCAGACTACTTGCACCATCTATTGGAGTCTTTTGAAGCAAAATTGGGGAATTGGAAGAACAAGCTACTCTCGGTGGGAGGACGTATAATCCTGATCAAGCATGTTTTGTCTGCTAGTCCAATACATATAATAGCAGCAATATCTCCTCCGAAATCAATTATTGATGAGTTGGAAAAAAAAAGTAAGTTTTCCTTTGGGGAGAAAATGAGTATGGTTGCAAAACGCATTGGAGAGCTTGGGATAAAATCACCTTTTTGGTTGCTAAAAACGGTTTAGGCTTTCATAGTTTGAAGAGCATAATTGAGACTTATTCCATGACGCTTTGGTGGAAGATCAACACAAAACAAGGAGTTTGGGCAAGGTTCATTCTCTCTCTATCAGACACAGCAAAGGATAAAACAAGTTGGTCAAGAGTGTCTAAAGTTCACCAAAAAGCATCCAAAAGTTCCAAGATGACTATAAACGATGGATCCTCCTCTTTCTAGAATGCTAATTGGCTGGATTTTGAAATGGTTCGAGAAGGTTTGGATGTGGTTCCTTGGCCGAACTTATCAGTAAGGGATTTTTTCTCTTCAAAAACTTTTTTCTTCCAGGAATTGAAGGAAGTGTTGCATCCTAAAACCTAGCGCGTCTTACAACTACGACGATGACCTTTGATGATGCGCCGGATCAACTTGCATGGAAACCTAATTCAGCGGGGGCATTCACCATTAGGTACACTTATGCTGAATTTCGAGAAAAAAGGGAAGAATCTATTTATCTTAAAAATGTCTGGAATAAAGTGATCCCTTTAAAAATCTCTTTCTTCATATGGAGACTTTTTAATCACCTTTTGCCTTTTCCAGAAATTGTCCAGCGAATGGGAATATATTCTTATCCTTCAAGATGTCCCTTTTGCCGAGTGGAGGAAGAAAAAATTGATCATGTCTTTTTTGGATGTCCAAAGGTAAGTCAGGTATGGAACCATGTTTCTTCTTTAATGAGTATATCTACCTATAATCATACAGGTTGGTGGAGCAATCTACAAGCATAGCACTCAAAGGTAGTTATACAACCACAAGAAAAACCATTATGATGGTACTTCCTATCTTCATTCTTTGGGAGATATGGAAGCTCCGTAATTCAATAATGTTTGAGGGTAGAATCTTTTCCTTGAAGGTTTTAGTACATACAGTTACATCTCACATTTCTAATCTTTTGAGTGTTCATAAGTTGTATGCAAAGACGGAGCAAGAAAGACAAGAGATAGAGGAAATCTTCAAGATAAAGATATCCACCCAACTCAAGAAGACAGTTCAAGCCCTAAGATGGCAACCACCTGACCCTGGGGGAATGATTCTAAATACAGATGGGTCGGCGTTAGGGCAACCTGGTGAAGCCAGATGGAGTTTTGTAATACGAGGACATAAGGGAGCTTTGGTACATGTAGAATGAAAGTATATGGGAATAGCCATAAGCTTAGAAGCAGAATTAAATGGCATCCTTTATGGACTACAAGCTTGCACAGAAGAAGTTTAAACCAAGTAATCATCCAAATAGATAACAAGGCAATTGTCAGCATCCTATGCAAAAAACAAAGATTTCCATGGAGATATCACTCTGTTCTTAAGGAAATATAGGAAAACCTTGACGCTTCTAATTCAAGAATTGTCCATATCTTCAGGGAAGTAAATGCAATGGCAGACGAGTTAGCCAAAACAGCTGCGAGGGGAGCGATCAAACAATACCTACATCAAGATGACCTCCCAGCCACACTAAGAGGCAAATGGTATCTTGACAAATGCTCTTTTCCCTATTTAAGGGTTAAATAGCATTCGCGCCTTCATCTGGTTCTCATAGGTTTTTAGATAGGATACTAGACTAGTATAGTTAATCATATTTTTATACTAGAGGAAAAAGAGGCATCATGGGGTAAATTGTATACCTTTGTGAGTGACAAGCCGTCGTCACACTAGTCAAATAATAATTACCTACTTAATACAATTACTAGTGGTAAAGCAGAAAGTAGGGTCGATCCCACAGAGAAGGAATACTAACTACCAGGTATAAATTACTCCTATTATTATCTAGATAAATGATGATTTCAGATTTATAAAATTTAAAACTAAAATAAATAAATAAAATAAAAAACAAATAATATTAATTCAAGTAATCAGACAAAGAAAACCTAGGACATCGGGTTCACCTACCGAATATTTGGGTTAGTTCAATTCACAAATATCTGACTTTTAACTTCCATTAATCTCACAACAATTCACCTAATTAAGAACTATACACTCTCGTGTTATAATTCTCTTACTTATATTAACCCTATGACTACTCTCGTGACTATAGGGATTAACAAAAGCACATTAAGACCATTAAGAATCAAATATTGCAAAGGTTATAATCTTACTCTCGTAGCTTATAACCTAAGTTTATTATTCCTACGAACTAATATTAATCTTCCACTCTCGCTACTTCGATTAATACCTTCAGACATGCAAATAGTGGCCAATTACTTACACGAATTAAAACAAGAATAACAAATATTAATTAATGGAAAAATCAAATAATAATGAACTAAATAAATCAAATAAATTCGGTGGCTACACCCAAGCCCTAGATTAAAGGAATTTAGCCACTAAACATTATTAAAAATAATTCAATAATATTTAGAGACATAATAAAAATAAATAAATTAAATAATTAAACTTCAAAACCCAGAAGACGCCAAAAACCCGCCAAGAACTCCCCAACGGTGCTAGCTTTGCTTCGCGGCTGCTGCTTCGGTGGTGATGCGTGACCAGGAAGGCGAAGAAGGAGCTGCTGCTGTGCGAAGGCGAGGAAGCAGGGTGCTGTTGGCTTTCTCGGCGTGAAGAAGCAGAGGTGGTGATGATGCTGCCGAAGAGAGGTGAAGAGGTGGAGGAGAAGAGGAAGAAGGTGGCGAAGGGCTTGTGTGGTGGTTATGGAAGCAAAGCGGCGGTGAAGAGGAAGGCGGAGAAGGAGGAGGGAGTTGCAGAGCGGCGGTGATGGAGGTGTAGGGTTCGGTGGTTTTCGGTCAAGTTTCGGTTCAGTCCTGTTGTAAAAATAAATCTCTAATCCCCCTTTTATAGGCTTCCGGCTAAACCCTACTCCTTGAAGAACAAGAAAACTTGTTTCCCAATTAATATCGGGATTCAAATTCTTATCCGATTCCAATCCGAAATCAGCCGCACATTCATCGTAACCTTCGGCCGATTTCCAAAAACTTAATTAAACATTCCAAAATTGCATCATTGGCCCTCCAATTCTCTAAACTCATTAATTTCTTCCCCATCAATTGCTCCAATCTTCAATTCTTTCCCATTGAGTTGCTTTTAATTCGATTTTAGCTCAAAACTTCAACAATTCTTCATTTGAGTACAATTCCTATAATTAAAGATAAAATCACATAAATAGCATATTTGTACTCAAATATATTGCAAAAATCACAAATTAGGGATATAATAAATAGGTAAAATATAAGCATATCAAATACCCCCAAACTTGAATTATTGCTTGTCCTCAAGTAATCCCAAACATTAAACAAACAAAAAACATTTAATTATTTAATTTGGCGGCCTTAGAGATTCAATCACATCATATAACACAAAGATTTCAACTACCTCTAGTATGGATTACCTAACAATGCAAACCATAGCTACTTTTAGCCCCCACGCTTTGTTTGTGTGCTTCGTTTCTTATGGACATCACTTTACATTTGACATAGAAAACAAAAGCTCTACTGCAAATATGCCATTTTACTTTAACAACAGACTCACATTTCATACCATATTTCAATGCAATGGACCGCCAATCATACTATGAAGTAGAAGGACTTATCTCACAGACAACCTATTCCTCCTCGTAACCCATTCTTCGGTCCATGCGGCTTTTCTTCAGGACTCTTTCCAACTCAGGCCACTATCCAGAGCATTTTTCCACTCCTATACATAGTGGCTCAGCAACTTAGGGCAGTCTATACATCTATTTTCCTCACCGGGCCTGAGGACTCTCCGCTCAGGTTGCCAATTCCTCACCTCTCAATGGGCTAGCATCAACATTGAATGCTCTTCCTTTCTCCCTCATTAAAATTAACCTAACCTCAGAAGCATCCGCCAACACCCCTCCCCCAAACTTACTTAACACAAAGTGTCAAAGCAATAAGGTTTTTTAAGGCTGATATTGGGTTAATGCCTTGCTTTTCCTTCACAACATGATGGGTTCCACATACAAATCATATAAGTATGAGTGAATCAAACACAACTTTTCATGGCATATCTACATCAAACTTATGCAACTATATCTCACTTTAGGCTTATCCCACAGTCACGACTAAGTGCAAAAGAAACAGGGTATTCAAAGCAACATACAGAAATACATAAGTTAAGCAATACAATTCAAAATAGCTTAATTCTTACATGTTATAGATAATCAAACCAACTTCATCATAGGCCTTTTTGGATTTTTCAAATTTTCCATTTTTATGGGTTTTTTTATTTAAAAATAAAAAAAATAAAAAAAATAAACACAAAACACAAATATTCCTCTCCCCCACACTTAAAGTATACATTGCCCTCAATGTATAAAACACAAAAGACAAAACAACCAAGTGAAAAGAAAAGAAAAGATATAAAAAAAATGAAAAGAAACGACACAACCTTGGGAATGCAAAACAGAGGATCGGAATTGTTGAATAAATAGTTGCAACTGCCATTCAAACACACGACCAACTTCTTCAGAATTTTGGATGTTTCATTTTCAGCACCATTGGATACCAGAGTTTCACCCGTCCAACAAACCTAATTGCAAACTAAAATAAATTAGAAAAACAAACCTAAACACAGATGATTAAGAAAAACCATGAAAATCCAGAAATCAAAGATCTCCAGATAATCAGGAAAAAAAAAACTTAACCACCAACTTATTTGCAAATTTAAGAAAATAAAATAAAGCAAATTAAAACTTGGGTTGCCTCCCAATAAGCGCTATTTTATAGTCTTTAGCCGGACTCCATGGCCAATCAGTCAGAGTACCCATCTTGATACCAGAAGAAACCATGTTCAGCAGCAACAATGAATCTCTTGTAGTGGCTCTCCTTGCAATGAGAAAATATAAACTTATACTCTAAGACCACTATATCCTCTTTCTCAAATTCAATCTTGTACCATTTATCCTCTCCTTGGTTTTCCATTGAATCAACTTTCACATCATCTACACTATCTCTTATACTATGGACAACCTCACCACATGTGTCTACTTCAAACCCTTCTTTTGAAACTATAGGAATGTTACTCTCATCAAAATCAATCTGATCCACATTTTTGTCACCAACTCTCAGAATGAGTGAATCATACTTAACTACTATGTATATACCAGAAGAATCAGGAGAACTTGGAATATCTGGACTTGTAACCTCTTCGGTCTCTTCTAATTCTTCACATTCAAGCTCAGTTTGAGATGATGGTGGGAGACTGGACCAATGAATCATCTTCGAAATCTTCTCATTCTTATTCAATTTAAGTAAATTTCCTATAGGATCATATTCCGGCAACCCTACACTCAATCTATATTGGTTGACCTCTTTGATAAGTTGTTGGCCTTTTCACTTTGAAAATCTCGAAGAGCTGCTTCTCTAACAGTGAGTTGAGGTTGAACAGTGGTCGCGATACGAAGATGCTAACTCTCTCAAAGTGGGTTGAGGAGGTGATGACTGTAAGGCTGCTAGCTCTTTCGAGTAGGTTGACGAGCCGCTAACTCTCTTAGAGTGGGTTGAGGAGGTGGTGGTTGATATACTGATGCATTTGAGTGGTAACAATCCTCTTGAGAGAAATATGAAGCATTTTTCTTCTCCATGTCATCCAGCAATTTATCAATTCTCTCCAAACATGACAACATCCCAGGAGTCATATACTCGCTCTCAAAACCAGAACTGTACCCAGCATCAAATGAATACCCTTGATAATCACAACCATAGCAAGGATCATAAGACGAATTGTTCCAAGAGTACGGATCTTCTTGAAATGTAGGATAGTCTCCATGTTCAGAATCATAACCATAATAAGGAGTCTCTCCATATCCATAATTAAAATTCTCCATAATAGCTCAAATATCCTACAAAAATATAGACACAAGAAAGAAAAGAGAATAAAAATAAAAATAAAAATAATAAATTAATAAAACAAAGGAAACTATATACAAATCTAACTTAATAAAGGAAATAATCTAATTTTGATATTGGTAATGCCTTCCCCGGCAACGGCGCCAAATTTGACAAGCCGTCGTCACACTAGTCAAATAATAATTACCTACTTAATACAATTACTAGTAGTAAAGCAAAAAGTAGGGTCGATCCCACAGAGAAGGAATACTAACTACCAGGTATAAATTACTCCTATTATTATCTAGATAAATGATGATTTCAGATTTATAAAATTTAAAACTAAAATAAATAAATAAAATAAAAAACAAATAATATTAATTCAAGTAATCAGACAAAGAAAACCTAGGACATCGGGTTCACCTACTGAATATTTGGGTTAGTTCAATTCACAAATATCTGACTTTTAACTTCCATTACTCTCACAACGATTCACCTAATTAAGAACTATACACTCTCGTGTTATAATTCTCTTACTTATATTAACCCTATGACTACTCTCGTGACTATAGGGATTAACAAAAGCACATTAAGACCATTAAGAATCAAATATTGCAAAGGTTATAATCTTACTCTCGTAGTTTATAACCTAAGTTTATTATTCCTACGAACTAATATTAATCTTCCACTCTCGCTACTTCGATTAATACCTTCAGACATGCAAATAGTGGCCAATTACTTACACGAATTAAAACAAGAATAACAAATATTAATTAATGGAAAAATCAAATAATAATGAACTAAATAAATCAAATAAATTCGGTGGCTACACCCAAGCCCTAGATTAAAGGAATTTAGCCACTAAACATTATTAAAAATAATTCAATAATATTTAGAGACATAATAAAAATAAATAAATTAAATAATTAAACTTCAAAACCTAGAAGACGCCAAAAACCCGCCAAGAACTCCCCAACGGTGCTAGCTTTGCTTCGCGGCTGCTGCTTCGGTGGTGATGCGTGACCAGGAAGGCGAAGAAGGAGCTGCTGCTGTGCGAAGGCGAGGAAGCAGGGTGCTGTTGGCTTTCTCGGCGTGAAGAAGCAGAGGTGGTGATGATGCTGCCGAAGAGAGGTGAAGAGGTGGAGGAGAAGAGGAAGAAGGTGGCGAAGGGCTTGTGTGGTGGTTATGGAAGCAAAGCGGCGGTGAAGAGGAAGGCGGAGAAGGAGGAGGGAGTTGCAGAGCGGCGGTGATGGAGGTGTAGGGTTCGGTGGTTTTCGGTCAAGTTTCGGTTCAGTCCTGTTGTAAAAATAAATCTCTAATCCCCCTTTTATAGGCTTCCGGCTAAACCCTACTCCTTGAAGAACAAGAAAACTTGTTTCCCAATTAATATCGGTATTCAAATTCTTATCCAATTCCAATCCGAAATCAGCCGCACATTCATCGTAACCTTCGGCCAATTTCCAAAAACTTAATTAAACATTCCAAAATTGCATCATTGGCCCTCTAATTCTCTAAACTCATTAATTTCTTCCCCATCAATTGCTCCAATCTTCAATTCTTTCCCATTGAGTTGCTTTTAATTCGATTTTAGCTCAAAACTTCAACAATTCTTTATTTGAGTACAATTCCTACAATTAAAGATAAAATCACATAAATAGCATATTTGTACTCAAATATATTGCAAAAATCACAAATTAGGGATATAATAAATAGGTAAAATATAAGCATATCAGTGAGGCACTCTCTTAGGTTTTAGTTTCTTTCATGTTTTTAAAAAAGAGATGCCACGGGATTATAGCAAAATCTTTGTAAGGCATCATCTTAGTTACTAAAACATAGAGCTGTCATGAGATTTTAGTAAATCTTTGTACGACAGACTCTCTCTCTTTGGGAAAGTCTTAAGCACTGCCTGTGTATTCGTGTTTTATTATCAATAAAATCGGAGGATACCCGCCAGGTACCGTCCTGGTTCACCTAAAAAAAATTAAAAAATCTACACCAAACCTTTTAAAAGCAACGGAAAAAATCAAAGATGAAATCCTTTTAGATGTAAACTTCAAGAGAAACCATACTTTATTAGATACATACTTTATGAGTTATAATGAACTAGTATAATCGTAATTTTCTCTCTCACCACGCCTCCCTAACCTAGCAGCGGCCATAATGGCCGGCGATTCACCGGTGGAGGCGCCTAAACCTCCCCTTTCTTTTGCTAGCCTCTTTACTAAACCCCCAAATCCAAAACCTCAAACACAACCTTTGATAAAAGAAGTTAAGTACATCAATGGCTCCCTGGTTCTTGAGTGTGAAGATGAAGAATTTGATCGCCTAATCGAGCCACACCGTCTTATCCTTGTTGGTAAATTTTCTTATGGAAAGCCAAAGATGGAAGAAATCAACAACGAATTTAAGAAAATTGGCTTCAATGGACGCTTCACTGTGGGTTTGTTAAACCCTAGGCACATTTTGATTCGTTTTGACAATGAAGAGGATTACCAACGTTGTTGGATCCAAACCTTTTGAAACATCGCGGGTTACTCCATGCGCATTCTTAAATGGAAGCTGGGATTCCGCTTTGAGGAAGATCCGCCTATTGTGCCTATATGGGTATCTCTATGCGACCTCCCTGTGGAATATATGCATCCGGAGGTACTTTACTCAATAGCAACAGCCATTGGGAAGCCATTGAAGATGGATACTTCCACGCTAAACATGTCGAGACCCTCGGTGGCGAGATTCTGTGTGGAAGTTGATCTCACCAAGGAATTTCCGAAATCGGTGAAAATAGGGGGAAAAAAAGGGAAAAAGCACGAGTAGCTTTTCACTTATGAACAGATTCCCTCATATTGCTCTAAATGCAGTAAAATAGGGCATAAAGAAGTGGAATGCTGTGTTGGAAAACCTCAGCAGCAAAAAGAAATTGTAAAGGAGAATATGAAGAAAGGATCGACCAAAAATAAAAGAGCTCAGCCGACTCTGAAAATTGGTGATAATGTGGAAGACTCTGGCTTTGATGTGGAAATTATTCAATCAAATCCTTTAGTTGTTAAAGGTGTTGAATTACAGTCCTTCATGAAACAAGCAACTGAGTCACGCAAAGAATCAAATCCACAATCCCTAGCTCCGTGCCCCCCTGCAAAAACCCTAGCGCGCGCCTCTGCGGAATCTGCGGTTACGCGACAAGCTGAATCAACGTCGGGGTTGTCTTCACTGGAGAAGCTTACCATTCCGGTGGATGTCCCTGATGAAGTACCTCTGCCTTTAGGAGTCTCAAATCGCTTTGCGGTATTGGAGACGATTGATGAGTCTGAAGAAGATGATAACATTGAAACTGTCTATATTGAGGATTTAATGATTGAGCAGACTTCTCTGGAGCTTGCTATCCCAATAGAGGCCCCTCAACTCTTTGAAAATGCTGAAAAGACTTTGCAGCAGCGGGAAGGCGGTGTTTCTTTGGATTATGAAGACATTCAAATGATGGTGAGATTGGTAAATCTTCGCGAACTATGGAGATTGAAGATTGTGATCGCGACTTTTGTTCTGATGGTGATGATGAACATGCGCATGATTCAGTGCAAGGGGATGAGTCTGTGCCTAAAAAGCAAGGTCGCAAATCTAAAGTTGAACGAGCATTGTTGCAAGAAGGGATGATCCCTCGAAGATCGCCGCGTCTTCAAGAATAAGTTCCTGTTGCTCTCTTTATTTCCTTTAATTTTTTTTCCATGATTAGTCAATTAATTTGGAATGTTAGAGGTATTAAAAATCAAGCATCCCAGTGACGCTTGAAATCTTTAATAAGAAGATATAAGGTCTATTTTGATTGTTTTAGAGCCTATGGTTGATTGTAGCCAGATTGAAAGCATTCGGCGCGAGCTCAATTTTGACCAAGCTTTTTCATCTTGTTCTAGCAAGATTTGGGTGTTTTGCCAGAAGGAGTTCACAGCTTCAGTGGTTGGTGATAGTGAGCCAGTGATTCACTTTGAAGTTTCGCATGTTTCTGTCTCCACCAAATTTTTCTTTTCGGCTGTTTATGCTGAATCTACCACGATTGCGCGACAAGCTTTGTGGAGGAATTTGGCCGACTTTAAACAGGTTGTCTCATGCTCTCCGTGGATGGTTGCCGGGGATTTCAATGTTATTCGCACTTTGGATGAATACTCAGGGATATCGGTTCAAGATCATGGGCCTATGTCGAATTTTGATGAATGTATCTCTGATTGTAACTAGCTTGAATTGCCGGCTTTGGGTGAAGACTTTACTTGCGGTGGAACAAGGTCTACTGGTTAGGTTAGCTAGAAACTTGATAGAGTTTTAGTCTCTCAAGAATGGCATGATTTCTTTCCAAATTCTTATGTGGAAAATTTAAACAAAACCACCTCAGATCATAGTCCATAGTTGCATCTTTTTGCTCTGTAAGAAGAAAGTAAACCGAGGGTTTTCCGATTCCAAAAGATGTGGTTGCACCGGGAAGAGTTCAAAGATGTGGTTAAGGAATGTTGGGACCAGCCATTAGAGCAACAAGGAATGCTTATGTTTTCATTGAAGTTGCAAAGGCTGAAGATGCGATTGAAGGTATGGAACAAAGAGACTTTTGGTGATGTTTTCCAAAATTTGAAGGAGGTAGAGGAAAAAGTACAGCATTTGGAGGGCATTTTTTATATCTCTGGATCGGATCAAGAAAGAACTAATCTCCACCTTGCTAAAGCTCAGTTGTTCCGTAAGTTGAAGGAACATGAGGATTTTTTGTTGCAAAAAATGAGGTTAAAATGGATGAAAGAGGGAGACGCCAATACTAAGTATTTTCATGCTGTTTTGAAGGAAAGACGTGTGAAGTAGAGTCTTTTTAAAATCCAAGTAAAAAATGGCTCCACGTTGACCTCCCGGGATGATATTGAATACGAGGCAGTGATGTTTTTTAAAGACCTTTTGAATGATTCGAATGATGATCAAGATCATATGGCTGCGCAGGATGATCTACTTCAACACATTCCGGCTACTCTTACTCCTGATGATGCTCGGTTGCTGACTAAACCAATTACATTAGAGGAGATTAAGGAGGCGGTGTTTAATTTGGGGTATGAGAGTGCGCCGGGAATCGATGGTTTTGGAGGGGTTTTCTATAGATCATGTTGGGGGATAATTTCTCAAGATTTATGGTCTACCTGTAAAGAGTTTATGCATGGTATCCCTATTCCTAGATCGATAGCTAGTACTCTCATCACTTCAATTCTGAAGAATAACACTGTGAATACTTTCTCAGATTATAGGCCTATAAGCCTTTGTAATTTTCTGAATAAAGTTTTCACAAAGGTTTTTACGGATAAGCTGAAATTTTTGTTGCCTAAGCTAATATCAGAAGAGCAGTCGGCGTTCATTGAAGGGAGGAATATTTTTGATAATGTATTGCTTACTCAAGATCTTTGCCGATTTCCTGATGAGAAAACTAAAGGGAAAAATTTTATTTTGAAGCTGGACATGATGAAGGCTTTTGATCGTGTGAAGTGGACCTTTTTGGAAAGAGTTTTGCTTAAGTTTGGTTTTCCGCCATCGTTTGTTCATTTGATAATGAATAATTTGAGGAATAGCTGGTTCTCTGTCATGATTAATGGATCGTGTTGGTTTCTTTCAGTCTTCTCGTGGCATCAAGCAAGGGGATCTCTTGTCCCTCTATTTATTCATCTTGGTCTCGGAAGCTATGACTAGAAAGCTTAAATCCTTGGTCTCTTTTGGAAGGGTGGCTGGTTATAAAACTACTTCGCGATCTATGGTTATTTCTCATCTTGCTTTTGCTGATGATTTGATTATCTTCTCAAGGGGTTTGAAGAGGTCATTGCGAGAGCTTAATGGTTTCTTTATTTCATATGAGAAGGCTTCGGGACAAAAAATAAGTCGTCAAAAGAGTGCTTTCATGGTTTCTGAGAAGTGTTCGCCTAGAAGGGTAGCAATTATTCAGGGTGCTCTTGGGATTGAAAAGGGTTGTTTCCCTTTTACTTATCTTGGTTGCCATATTTATCAAGGAAGGCGCATAGCTTCCACTTTTCAGTTTTTGTTGGATAAGTTGGATGGAAAACTTCTGAGTTGGAAAAACAAGTTGCTAAGTATCGGAGGCCTGCTTATTCTCATTAAGCATGTGTTGTCTTCAATCCCTATTCATGTTTTCTCAGCTATTCCTCCCCACAAGTCCATTATTCAAAAAATGGAGAGTAAATGTCAACTTTCCAATGGTGTGGGGTTGCGAATGATAATAAGAGGCATTGGAGGTCTTGGGAGCGAATCATATTTCCATCTTTTGAAAATGGTCTAGGGATTCGAAGTTTTCAAGAAAATATAGATGCTTTTGTCATGTAATCTATGGTGGAAATGGAAGTAGAAAAAAAGGCCTTTGGTGTCATTTTCTAGCTTCTTTGTTGCACACCTCCAAGAAGAAAACATCATGAAATCGTCTAAATGCTATTGATCATCGGGCGGTCCAACATACAAAAGTGCTTTTTAGAGGAGGAGATCGCCTTTTCTGGTTTGATAATTGGTCGCCTTTTGAAGTATTATGGAATAGCAATCATGTTGACCCGCCGGATCTAGGTTTGAGTTCTTCCTTAACAAACAACATTATCTTGATGATTTTATGTTTTATTTGCCAGATCATGTTCTTACCTTTCTTGTGAAATTTAGTCATGATTTTTAGAATGATGACGATATTCTCTTTTGGCAACCGAACTCTAACAGTGCATTCACTGTTAAATCTGCCTCTGAAGCCTTGAGGCGCAAGCAACCTAAAGAAAGTTGGGCGCGGAATGCATAGCATTCTACTATTCCCTTGAGGGTTTCTACTTTTATATGGAAGCCTTTTCCTGGAGTCTTAAACCGAATGGGGATTTATACTTCTCCATCGATATGTAGTTTGTGTATAGCTGGAAATGATGCAATTGATCATTGTTTTTTCGGATGTGTAATGGCTCGGCAGCTTTGGTTGCACTTCACAACTATTATGCACATTAGTGTCTTGGGAGTCAACTCACTTGCTTCTATGCTGCAAAGATGGTGGCGGAAAGGTGATTTTAAAACAACAAGAGGTGCGCTTCGAAGATTCATTCCAACAATCATTTTGTGGGAGCTTTGGAAGGCACGGAACAAGTCCATCTTTGAAGGGAAACGTCCAACTCTTAAACGATTAGTTCATGTTACTATGGACCAAGCTAGATCTCTTCTATCTATTCATGATCTAAAGTTATGCAATGACAAGG
The DNA here is from genome assembly GCA_949775105.1 of Oldenlandia corymbosa var. corymbosa. NCBI lineage: Eukaryota > Viridiplantae > Streptophyta > Magnoliopsida > Gentianales > Rubiaceae > Oldenlandia > Oldenlandia corymbosa. The sequence goes on along the minus strand of OX459120.1, from coordinate 16,782,356 downwards.
AACGATGCTTTGTTAGGGCCGCATTTTTTTATGGTCCCCCGGTGCCAAATTCCTTTATTTTGAATACTGATGGCTCATCAATGAGTAGTGACTCTGGTTATGGATTTGTTGTGCGTGGAGAAGGAGGTTTGCTTGTGTATGGCGAGAGTGGTTATCTAGGAGAGGGTGAGAGTTTTAAGGCTGAAGTCATGGGTGCTTTTTTTGGATTGCAGAGGTGTGACTTCTTGTGTCTTCCAAATGTAACTCTTCAGACGGATAATGAAGCATTGGCGGATGCTTTGATTCGTGGTTCTGGTTTTCCATGGGAATATTTCATGCCTTTCCAGGAAATGTCCGTCATAATTCAGAAGAATGGTTATCAAGTTTTGCATATTTATAGAGAAGCAAATTCGGTAGCTGATAGATTAGTAAAAAGTACATCTTCTGGCACTTCTGAAATGTATCATAGTATAGACTCTCTATCTTGTGATGTAAAAGGATTTTTGATCTTAGATCAAATACTCTTTCCTTATGTTAGGGAACTAGATTATATATATATACATCCCTTGGATAGACCCCTTGGGTACATTATATAATCTAGCACGGCCTGTCTCAAAAATTTACCTTTTGGGTATACCCCTTGAATTTTTTTGGGGCAGTTGGGACCTGAACATAACCCTAACCTCCCTATTTATTTAAAAAGAAAAAGATACATACTTTACAGTTCCTAATTTTCCAATATATATTTCAAGTCATTATTAATTTTTGATAGTGTCGGGCCTATATTTACATTGACGTTTTTTGAAAAATTATTATCTTATTATTTTATCGATTGCCTTTGTTTTTTATATTGGTCCCGACTTGGACCGGAAGAAATTATTAATTTATAGATGTTATTAATTTATAGATGTTCCACTGTATATTTTTAAAAAATTATTTTTCACAAAAACTGGTGAATACAGTTATTCCTCAACAAATTCTTCAACGATTTGTTAAACAAAATAAGACGTTGAAAAAGAAGAAGATAAAATGTGGATCAAAAAATTATTTTCAAATGAAAGGGTATTTTTGTCATTTCGGTTGTCAGGAGAGTCAATTACACAGTTGACTAGCAGTCAAGGGGGGCAACTGTCCTTATTAGAAACGTCAGGGTGGTATTAGTATTTGGGACATAATTCGGAGAGATTTTTGTCCTTTTCTCTTTCTTTATTCATTCGTCATCTATTTTTTCTCCACGAGGTAGATCGAGAACAGTTTCAAGTTGAAGGCTAAAAAAGTATTTATAAAAAAATAATAATAATAAAATTGGAGGTACATATGAATGTCATTAACGATTTTATCGAAGAAATTAAAGAAAAATGCTGGTTTGTCGCCCTACAAGGCCCAATCCAAGAATTCCCCAAAAGCAAAAGCAAAAACAGAATGTTTTAAAAAATAGGCCCAGTAGCCAGAGCCCAGAACTGTTGTTGCATATTATATTAGGAATAGGAGGAACCAAAGAATCAGCAAAGAATGATATGACAAAACTGAGAGATATTCAAAGAGGCAAGACTGGCGGCGGAACCAGACATCAGCAAAGACCAGCATCAACAAGGAAAAGGGATGAAGAAGGAATCAGAATGGAATTGGGAAACGACCAATAGCAGGTGATGATGATATCAGGAAAAAGACTACAGCAATTTATTGGGAGAGCAAGATAAATTCAGTCACATTTCTAAAGGGCGGAAAAAACATTCAAGATAGTGGGAAAGCAGAGTTAGGCAGAAACAGAGCAGGGCCGGAAAAACCAATTTTCCGAGCCGAATTTTAGAAAACCATTTTAGTCCAGACTCCAAGAGAAATCATTGGTTGTGTTGCCTCACTCTTTTCACTACCTCATTTTCGTTTTCCCTTATTTTTTTTTTCTTTAGGGTTTTCTGCCTTTATCAACAGAACAGCTGTCACTCAAGTCCAGTAGTTAGTCTCCATTCTTATCAAAATTCTCACTCCGATTAATCCATTAGCCCATAAAGATCATGTCTTTAACTCTTTCCCTTTTGATTTAACTTGGGCTCTTCAATTATCATGGATTTGAACAACTTTGGTTGGGAGGGAAAAGAGGGGAAGAAGAACCAGCCAGAATATGTTGGTTTTGTGGTTAGTAGTGGGTCATTCGGATCTTCCAAGATTCAAGCTTTTGGTGGTAGCAAAGCCCGTGAAGAAGGTTCTTTTTTGGTGGAGAAATCAGTTGGGTTTTCTTCGAAAGATACTCCTTCTTTTCCTGTTTACCATAAGCATAAAGATGGTATTTTGTTAGAGAAGCTGAAGATTAGTCCGAAATCGTCCCAAGATTCTGGTGTTTTAAATAGCCCTTCTGATGATGATACGAATAACAAGAAATATGCATACTTTTGCAAAGAATGCAATAAGGGTTTTTCTTGTGGGAAGGCATTAGGAGGTCATATGAGTAGTGCTCATGTACAGGCTAAAGCTCATCTCAGGAAACTCAAGATCAGGCAATCTGAAAAGTTCATCAAGGGATATGATGGATTATTGGGCAGTGCTTTTCATGGTGATCAGGAAGAAGAAGAAGAGAGATACGTCTGTAAGCTTTGTGGAAAAGAGTTTCCTGGGAGTAGGTCTTTATATGGTCATATGAGATGCCATCCTGATAGGAATTGGAGAGGCATGGAACCTCCCTCTTCCAAAGCAAAAACCCTAAGAGCTCGTAATCGTGCCACATCTGTAGTTGTTGTTGATGATGTGCATGGTCGCAAGTACGAGGACCATGTTTACTCTGATATGCACGAGGCAGAGGAGAGAGTGTTGGAGAGTGTCGGAAGCGATCCAGCTGAAGATCGAAGCCGGGATATAGGGTTTTCGGGTTTGAAGGATTTGAGCAACGCGTTGGGTGGTGGCTGGGGAATTACCGGGAAGCGTGGCAGAGAAGCGGCAATGGTTAAGCTAGATGTGGAGATGGAGAGGAAAGAAGATTTGGAAATGTATGAAGCTGTTACGCAGCTCATAAGATTAGTGAATTCTGGGAAAGCAGCAGAGAATTATCAGAAGTAGCTACGCTCTTGCTATCAAATGACTAGCACATTAACTACTAAATCAAAGCAAAACTAATCTAATCCAATCCCATAAACCATGCCGACAGCCGCGAATTCTCAAATGAAATCCTGAACAAGTTAGGCACATTTGTTGCTGCCACTACAGAGGTTGAGGAAAAAGAGTGGTGGTCTTTCCATTAGCAAACTTGGATTTCATTTATGGAAGTATCAAGCGGTGATGAAGTTAGGTACTACATAACAAGATTATGATTGAGCCAATCGAATTTCGTTTGGTTAGATGGATTCAGGACTGAAAAGTTCAAAGTCCAACAACAGTACTTTTTTAGCACATTTTGTAAGTAGTTAGAGACTCAGGTGCGCGCTTCAGTTAGTGTACATATTGACACTGGTCTGGGTACATCAAACAGATGAAGGAACAATCTTGAAGCGAGAGATGTGATTCCAGAACTGTATGTTTCATTGTTTTAACTTGTTCTTTGTTCTTTTGGGGCTAAGAGATACCCCAATGGAAGAATTGATCAGTATTCTCAAACTAGCAGCCTTAGAAGATTTCTTTGTAGCACTAAAATGGAAGAACGCAGAGAATCTTTTTGTAATCGGGGCTTCTTATTTGTACTACGTGACTAGGAGCATGACTGGAATTCATTAGCCTAAAATGCCACAGTGCCTTTTTTTTTTTTTTTTTTTTTTTTGTAGAAACTGCTATAGTGTGACCTTTGTTAGAGGCCATTTTTGACAGTCAGTCTCACCTCATGAATTCATACACAGTTGATACACAATTGGTATTATTGAACCATTAATTTTCGAGATGCTATTGAACAATCAGTTGATACACAATTACTCAATTAGTATTATTGAACGATAGTATTTTCCAGATGCTATTGACCCATTAAGTTTTCAGGGGAAATTTACTTCCTCACATCCTTTTCAAGATTTATTGGATTTATTCCTTTACAACCAAAGCGGTGGAGCAATCGTAAGTGGTATTACCAAGTCGAGAAATTGCACGGATTCCTTTTTCCCCTGCCCTCTTCAAGATCTTCTCCAGACAGTGATGCCCTACGAACAGAACTAGAAAACAGGACGCCATGGATTGACACTTATTTGGCGACAGTGTCGGAGGCGGATTTAGGGTGGGGGCCATGGCCTCCACTGGCCCCATCCTAAACCTATAATATCTATTTAATTAATTTAATTTTACTTAGGACTTTTAGTTAAATATTATTTAATTTACTAATTTTATGTAATTTGGCCTAAAATGTCCTGTTTATTTTTCACAAATTTTTTTTGGGGCCAATGAATATAATTCAAATCGAATGTGAAATTTTAAATCATAATTTTTTTAAATCAAATTTTTAGTTATATCAATTATAATCAAACTAATTATACCAAATTCATTTCAACTGATAATATTGTGTACTTATATACATTGCAACTAGAATATTCAATAGTTATACACTTCTTGTTTCATATCTTAAGATCTTTATACAGTATGTGCCAAAAAGGAGTTGTGAAATTTATTTATTTTTCTTTTTAAAAATGCATAAAGAGATGTAGTGATTATAGAAAGATTTAAAAAAAAAAAAACACTAAAACGGTAAAAAGTCATTTACAGTTTTTAAATTTAAAATTCTATGTACATGACTATGTATTAATGAAATTCATAATATATTTAAACTTATTATGATTATGACTATATGGTATCAAACTATATATGAAAGTTCACTGTACGGACTAATAGGATAAGTAATATATTTTTGGACAATGTATTTTGGCCCTGCTACGTTCTCGTTTTGGATCCACTATTATTGGCGAAGTGTCCAACCCATCGAATTCGCAAGACATTTTACGTCTTTCTTTGGCAAAAACAACAAACCAAACCGAGAATAAATTAAATCTCCAGCTAAATGTTGTATATGTATTTTTGGAGTGGGAAAAGGACAAAAACCTCCCCGAGTTATGTCCTAAATACTAATATCACCCCGATGTTTCTTATAAGAACAATTGACCCCCTTGATCGCTAATCAACTGTATAATTGACTTCCCTTGACAACTAAAATGACAAAAATACCCTTTCATCTAAAAACAGTTTTTTGATCCACATTTTATCTTCTTCTTTTTCAATGGCTTATTTTGCTTGAAGAATTTGTTCAGGAATAACAATATTCACCAATTTTTGTGAAAAATAATTTTTTTAATTAATTTTAGTAAAAAATTAATTTATTTAGGGTTGAATTTTGTTTTCAAAAAAGGATATAATTTGTCCAAAAAATAGCATAATTGCAGCATTATTCATCTTTTGAATTAGTAAATTGTTATTAAAATCAACGTAGAATATGGTTGAAAGTCTATCATTTTTTAAAAAAGAAATTCAATCATAGATAAATTGGTATTTACTTAATTTTTTTAAAATAAAGTGTTTTCTTAAAAAAATTGGTAATTGTCTTATCCTTAAATAAATACTTTACAATTTGTTGAAAAAGTTTTTTAAAAAAGGTAAAATTTATCCACAAAAAAATTGATTTTAGGTGAAAAGGGTATTTTGGTCATTACATACATTTTTTTTGTTATTTTTGCCCTCAAAAGGGTTAATTATGCCGTTGACTGACGATCAAGGGGGATAATCATCCTTATAGAAAAACTCAGGGTTGTCTTAATATTTGGGACATAACTCAGAGGAGTTTTTGTCCTTTTTCCATAAAGAAACAAAAAAGCAACTGATTCCGCGAATGACTTCAAAGGAATTTTATTATATTTGTTGCTTCAAATTTCTTATTACATGTAACAACTGCAAAAAAAAAAAAAAAAGGTGCAATTTTAGATTAATAAAACCTCTTTTGAACAACAATAAAGTTAAGGAGCATGAGTGTTGCCAGTATGTTATTGATGAACTAAACAGTGGTTTAAAGAACTTCAACGAAAACATACACACATACACACACATTCTTTGGACAAATTAAAGGAGAGAATTAGAAGAGAGGAGACGAGAGGAGAGGATTTGGAATGGTCTTAGACTCTTATTGTATGATGGCCTGAAGAGACCAAACCAAGACGAGAGTGAAATTGAACATTCAGAAAATGATCCTTCCAAAAAAACTGATAGCAAAGTTATCAACTGAAAATTTTTCATAAATTTTTGAGCCCATCAAATTTAGAATTTTGATACTATTTCTCTAAAAGATAAATCGAGAAAAATAAATCAATTTAATATCGAAAAACATAATTTAGAAAATATAAAACCGTGTGTATTACACTAGATCCGGATCCATTGTTCCATTTGTTGATCCGAATCCATATAAGAAATTGCCCAATCAATAGGAGTTTCATTGGACTGAAATCGATAAGTAATCTACTCTTGGAGAGAGTTATCATACTTTAAAAGTCAAACTACTTTTATATTTGGCAAGGTAAGATATTTTTGTAGATATGGATAATCTTCTCATAGACAAGGTAAAATACCAAATATAATTAATACAAATTTATCACAGATGCCTCAAAAAGTTGACGCAGATCAATTGACGGGGATGGAAATGAGGTAGAAAATGTGAATGATCAGATGAAGAAGGATCGACATATATAGTTGTATCATATTTTAAGTTTATCATTCTCAAAGTGTAACGTATATATTTGATTAAGATATTACTCTCTTCGTTCAAAAAAAAATTAAATTTTAAAAATAAAATTTTAAAGTTAGGCGTATTAGATTATATTGTATCACAAAAAGTATTATAAAATTGAAACACAAAATCACATTTACTTCAATTTTTCATAATTTTTTGATTGGAAAAGAAAGACATCCAATTTCATAGATTTTAGTTTTGAACATTGGTTTTTTTTTCTTTTTTTCTTTTTTTGACAGAAAGGATTGAAAGGATTTTTTTATTTTTCATATTTTATTTTTTTTATTTTTTATTTTTTAAATAAAATTTTCCTTTCACTGGTTTTTCCTATCGTGAAAAGATGATGGCGATGGCTTTCCCAATAGCCTAGATTTGGCCAAGTTCTTTATTCAAAATTTTATCTCACACCTTTTATTTTCAAATTTATAAAAAAAATTTATTAAAAAAATTCTATGATGTAAAATGTGACACTATATACATTTTAATTTTTCTCCATTACAACATAAAGCCAAAATGAATCTAACAAAAACAAAAACAAAAAAATGAAGGAGTGCATCTTTTGCTTCAGTTTCAAAAAGAGAACATTTGGTTCAACTCACATCATTCAGCAAGTAAGTAGTATCATTTTATTAAGATTAAGTACATGTAAAAATACAGTCCACTAAATTTGATATAATTTCTTATCATATCTTCCACTTTAGAAGTGATTAAGTTGGTATTAACTTCCTAAAATGTGCCCTAACCTGTCTTCTTAATAGCAACAATATATTAATTTTGTTCATTCAAAGTTTATGTATGAGCTTGAAAAAAAGTTCATTTATGTCGATGTCTTTTTCTCTTAATTTCTTTGTTTTTGTTTTCTGTTTCTTTCTTTTTAGACTGCTCCGGCATGGATATGAGCACCTAAATTTATGATTATAAGCACATTCTTACAATTCTACCCGACCTTTTCATCTTTATTACTTCATTACGCGCGCATTTGGCTATTGACTCGAGTTTATGGCAGGGCGGAGCCAAACCCCCTGCATATGATGGGGCAAAATTTTTAAATTTTTAATTTAATATATTTGTCCCTAATATTTTCAATTCAGTTGGGACAAAAATTTATTTTTTTAAAAAAAATTCTAAAATTTCAAGGGATTAATAAGAAAAAAAAATTTCCAGCTGGGGCAATTGCCCCACTTCCCTTGTATATAGCTCTGCCGCTGGTTTATGGTCACCAATATTTCTTCTTTTTTTTTCTTTCTATTCTAATGATGCATTGGCGTCTTTTTCTTTTTTTTTTTTTCATACTTGTCATTTCATAGACATTCTCATAAATCCATATTTCATAACAGATAATATTTTTAAATTTTACCTACAAAGAGAAAAGGAGATTTTGAACCATGAGTACGTGATAATATCACTATATATTAAAAGACACAAAAGTTCGAAGTTTGGTAACTTTTAGTATAACATTCTTTTAGGTGCAAAAGAAAGGTGGTCGACATTGCACAATTTGTAGAATTTTCCTCTTTACAATAGTGACAAAATATGGTCTTTCCCCTTGTACTAAAGATTACTTGCCCGTTCCTTGCTTCTACAAGAACACGAAGCACGCTTTTACGCAGCTTTACGCCTTCACCTCATACTCTTAAGTCTTTTTCCCTCTTTTCCCTAGGCAGCTTTGTTAGTCCCAAAAGAAAAAAAGAAACAAAACTCTAAAGTAATTCTTGTTGATCATTGGTTGTATAATGATCAAATATTCTTTAGCTCATTCAACCCGCAAAGGTTAAAAAGGATAAAAGAGAAAATCACACTAACAAAGTATTGATTGCTTACGTAGGCTGCTCTAAGTTCTGAATGTATAAAAAGGTGATATGATGTCTTACACTAATTTGTCTGTATCACTATCAGTTCATTTCTTTTTATATCGATAATTTTCGTTTCATTTTTTTCCTCCTATATTTTCTTTTAACATCTTCATTTTACTTTTATTCGATTGATTTTGCACGTATGCTTCGTAGTCTAAGAATGAGATTGATCGTTTAAAACTTAAATAAAATTGCTTTTAAACCTACGTTGCAATGATAGTTGCATAGTTAAATAGTTATGGTTAACACCGCTGCTAAATCAGACTACAATTCAATATATTATTTAAATTTAAACATAAATTTTAAATATTTTTGATTCTGTATCATTGTTTTTATAAATGCAATCGCTACACAATTACTATGCCTATAATCACATCATTATCAACTCTAAACTAACGAAAATTTTATCCTTTTTTTTTATAGAACATGTTTGGTACACACAATAACTAGTATGACCTATGACCAGAGAATCTCAAAATTTGCATCACTGCCACCTTTATAAAGTCCCTTCTGTCTCTAAACCTCGGTCTCCCTTCCGATTTCAGTAAACACCTAAAGCTAGTCAAGCTAGCCCTGCAAACTCAGAAGTCGAAAGAAGAAGCCTGTGAGTTTTCCAAAAACCTGTTCAAAAAGAAAAAGCAGAAAAAGTGAACAAAACATTGGGTTGAGGTTTTGGGTGCAGTTTTATCACATAAAATCAGTAAGAAGAAGAGGTGATTTCAATTCTTGGGTACTTACCATAAAGCTTTTTTTCATAAAAGGGTGGGTGTTTTGGGGTTTTTTCAGTCAAGTTATGCGTGCAGGGTCGAATTCAAGCAGTACAGCAGTTCAACAAACCCTTACATCGGAGGCTGCTTCAGTTTTGAAGCATTCTCTAAGCTTAGCAAGGAGGAGGGGTCATGCACAAATCACTCCTCTTCATGTGGCTGCAACTTTATTGACTTCAAGACTTAGTCTTTTGAGAAGGGCTTGTCACAAATCTTACCAGCAACAACCACCAATTTCACATCATCCATCACTTCAGTGCAGAGCTCTTGAGCTCTGTTTCAATGTTGCTTTGAATAGGCTTCCCACTGTGACCTCTGTTTCTGGCCCTGTTTTCCATGACCAGCAGCCTTCTCTGTCTAATGCTTTGGTTGCTGCTTTGAAAAGGGCACAAGCCCACCAGAGAAGGGGTTGTGCTGAACAGCATCAACAGCAGCATCAGAACGTTAATTTGGGTGTTAAAGTTGAGTTGGAACAGCTGATTTTGTCAATTTTGGATGATCCAAGTGTTAGTAGGGTGATGAGAGAGGCTGGTTTCTCAAGTATTGCAGTGAAGACTAATTTGGAAGAAGAGTGTTCTGTTTCATCTGCAGTTTTTCAGTACTGCTATAACACTGGAGGGATTTATTCCACTCCAAGCTCTCCTCCTCCTGCTCTAGAAATTCAACCCAAAGAATCATTCATCAACCAAAACAGTATCTTGGGGCATACCCATTTGTTACCTCAGTCTTCTGAGCTGAACCCTTTTGGTATTTCACCTCAAAACAAAATCCAAGCTCATCCCACCTGCACTACACAAGAAGATATCCACTTGGTCATAGAGGTTTTGCTGAGGAAAAAAAGGAGGAATTGTTACATCATTGGTGATTCAGTTTCTTTAACGGAGGGCCTTGTTGCAGAGTTGATGGGAAAAGTGGAAAAAGGTGATGTTCCCGAGGAGCTAAAACATGCCCAGTTCATCAAATTTCAATGCTCATCAGTAGCTTCTTTGAGGTTCATGAAGAAGGAAGAAGTTGAGTCGATCATTTCGGACCTTAGACGAAAAGTGGAGTCCGTTTTGGCAACATCAGGTGGTGGCAATGGAGTAATTATTCATACAGGTGATTTGAAATGGACAATCATTGATGAGGATGTCACACCAGAAAACTCAGGTTATAATCCAGTTAATCATCTTATTGGAGAGATTGGAAGGTTAATATCTTGTTACAGTAATTCAAATGCAAAAGTTTGGGTAGTTGCAACTGCAGATTATCAAACATACATGAGAAGGCAAAAGCAGTGGCAATCACCTCTTGATATTCAGTGGGATCTTCAAGTTCTTTTTGTCCCATCAGCTGGATTAGGCCTTAGTCTCAAGGCCGCAAGGTTAGGATTTTCTCTTGTCTACTTCCTATTAATCCCACATTTTTTCAGTTGTTTACCACTAATTACTCTTACTGTATAAAAAAATGGTCCATTTGGTTGAATTGGATTGACAAACTCATTTTTTTTTTTTTTTTTGCTTAGGAAAATGCAGATTTTAGATGCATTATCTTTGTCTTGTCACTTGAGACCATAGAAATATGTGTAATGCTTTTGAACTTGCAGCAATAAGAACTAAGAATACTTTAAAGTAAAAATAAATCTTTTTTTAACAACAAATAAAAGGAAAAACGATGTAGTAGCTAGAGATAATTTTTGTCTTTTCATATGGGCTAAAAATCAGTCTAGCTACACTGCTTTCATCATTGTTCTTTTTAGCTTATTAACAGTGGGCTTTTTTTTTTTTTTTTTCATAAAGAAACCATATCTGGTTGGTCCTTCAGATTTCTGCAGTCTCCTTTTGGTAACCTTCATGCTTTTCTGAACTTAGGCCAAAAGTCCGTGCCGCTTTGAAAAAGTTAAAGCTAAATTAGAAGACAGTATTTTTTTTGTCCTTTTTGTTACTTTCTTTCCTTGTCTATAAATGTTGGGACAACCTGACTGTCTTTAACTTTTCACCTTAGGTGGGAATTCCTCTCATAAGAACAAAAGGATATCATGAATAAAAAGTAAAAACTAAGGGAAGATTCTTCAAATAGTTACATTTTTCAAGTAATTAAATAAATATTGTACGCTCTCAATTCCTTACCATTTGTGTGACAATTCTTGCATATATGTGCATTAGCATTAGCGTTACCCATCCAATACATTTTTCCTCTTTTGCAGTTTGCAAGGACAAAAAATGGCTATCTTACCACAAACTATGAGTTTTTGCAAGGACCAAAAGCCATTCACTCCCAAGGAAGAACCCTATAATAGCTTGTCTCCATTGTGGGAAAATCACAGCAGCATGTTCCATCAGAACTACAAACCCTTCTCTATCCCTAATCATGATAATGTGAACTCTAATCAGACTGCTGAATCAGTGCCTCGATTTCGAAGGCAGAAATCGTGCCATATTGAATTCGGTTGCAACGATGGAAACACCAAAACTAGTATTGGAGGCGAGCCGAATCTGCATTTGCTCAAAACCAGGTGCAATGAAGGTAAGAATCTAGAAGAGATGATCACATTGTCCCTGGGGACTTCTCCTGTCTCCGAAAAATCGACTGAAGAAGCTGCTGTTATGATGTATAAGTTGCTGTTAGAAAATTTGCCTTGGCAATCAGGGAGCATTCCAGTCATTGTTGATGCTTTGATGATGAATTCGAAAGAAATGAAACAAAAGGACACTTGGATTTTGATTCAGGGAAATGATTTCATTGGTAAAAGAAGGTTGGCCTTTGGGATATCCGAATCGCTTCTTGGTTCTACTGACAACATTCTATTACATATCAACCTGAGAAAGAAAGAGGAATTCCCTGGAAAGAACTGTGAAATGCTGAAAACTGCATTAAGGGATCGGATTAGGCGAGTTGTTCTACTGGAAGATGTTGATTTCTCAGGTCCAGAGCTTTTGAAATTTCTTGATGATGGATTCAGAGCTGGAAGAATTGGAACATCATGTGAGAGGAGTGAAGGAACCATTTTCATACTGACAAAGTCTGACTCTAAAAGAATTGGAGATGATGATGATTCGGCTGAACCTGATTTCGTAGTTCAGATGGAAATGCTAGTCTCTGGAAGAACTTCTGGTACATCAGGACCTTGTCAATACTCTGATCACAAGCGTAAAGTGGACTGGAATTGTTCAACAAAGAACCAGAACAAGATTCCAAGGAAGGTTGAGAAGGAAAACAGTCAAATCAGTGCAAACAAGATCGATCTCAACATAAAAGCTGAGGAGGTCTCAAATGATGATCAACACATGTACTCCCTCAGTTTCCTCGACCTGATCAAAACCCGTTTCACTTTCAATCGAGATTCGCAACAGGATGCGCAGATTAAGGAAATGTTCTTGTCCAGCATCAGACAATCTTTTGAGGAAGTTCTTGGGACAAAAAACCTGGATTGTTTTATTGTAGAACAGGATGTTTTGGAACATGTTTCACTTGGCTGTGGAACATTCCTTCAAGGGTTGTTTGAAAAGTGGCTGAAAGACATTTTTCAAACCAGCTTGAAAAGGATCAATGTTTACCAGGAGGAGGGGAATATTAGCTTTAGGCTTTGTATGAAGGGCAGTGGAGGGAATGGGTTAAAAAATGGTTTCAAAGGTTCTTGTCTTCCCAATGATGTTCTAGTTTCATTTTTGGACTAGGCCTTTGTGATATCGTTTTAAAATCCAAAGATGTAAATTACTTAGTTGTATGCTACCCTAATCAATGTTTTTGGAGAAGATATTTTGGTTTACCAGGCCACAATTCTATACTATTAATTAATACCTTTACGTGATTACGTGATATGTAATTCTTATTATATCATTCTTCAAGTTATAATTTAGCTACGCAAGTCACATTAGATGATGATTTGTTTTTATTGGACACGATAGACAGTGTGCGCATATATATGAAATTTAAATTTAAATATATTTTAATAATAATGCTTTGATTTTCTTTTTAGGATTATGTCGGTTTAATGAAATTTTGAACCAACAATCTCACTAGAATAACAATTTTTCCTCTTATCCCTCTAAAAAATATTTAAATAATATAAATCTCTGTTGCTAATGCCCTTCCTCTTCATTTTTATTCTTCTTTGCGGTGTGGCTAACCCATTCAACTAAAAGAATTAAAGTTACTCTCTATTTTGTGAATTTTAGTGTATTTCACAACAACAACAATAATAATAAGGCACCTTTCTCGTTTGCATGAAAAGTTGTGGTGGGGTGTGAAATAAAAGTATCTTCAAGCAATAATTTATGAATTATAAGCTTTGGCAATTGCAGAGAATGTAATGATTACTTGGCTTTGTTTCATGGAATATCCTGCTTTGTTCCTCAAATCTACCAAAAGTGATCAGATCGTATACGCTTTTTATACAAAATTAAGGATAATGATTTATGTAGGGAAAATTTACAAGAAATATTAATTGAGAATGAATTCTAATTTCTAACTTTTCATACTTATATTTTATTTTTGGATTTTATACTTTTAAGAGTTAAAAATATAATTAGAATTCAACCACATCATCATTTTCTGTTAAAATTCCTTGTAAATTTTCCTTACATGTATGATCTTTGTTGCAACTTTGCCACCACCTGAACCTCATTTTTAGACTTTGATAGCTCTGTTTGTGAAGTAATTAGGCTGATTCTTCTGCACCTTTGCTAATTCCCTGTGCTTCTGGTTGGGGGTTTTGAACCCAGGTTTTGGTTAGTGGTTTCCTGCACTGGATTGTTTCATGCGCATATCCTTTGCTTTGGAGTCATTGGTCAGGAAACCATTCGTACTTCACCTTTCGCTCTTGCAGTATCCCCCGTTCATTTTCACACCAGACTTCCTTGGGCAAATATAAGAATTCAGATTCGTGGTATTGGACTGTAATAGATAATTGTCTGTAAATCTGTATATTTTTGGTCTTAATATAATTTGCTGTTTACCAAAAAAAAAAAATAATATTTTAATTATAATTTAAATTTAAGAAAATTTAAATTTATAATAATAATAACATCATTTAATGTTCATTCCCACTTTTCTAACTCATTTTTAATGGTTGGCTTATTTTTTGCATTCTATTTCACAGTTTCACAATCAACAATTAATCAAGCATGTGATATTTTTTCACAACTAAAAATCAACTTAATAATATATTTTACGGCAGTGATAATGCCAGGTCAAAAATTAGCATCCATAGCAATTTTTTAATGTAATATCCAAAATGCCCTTATTTGCTCAAATGGGTTCATCTTCTCTCTCCCACCTCCTCGGCTATCCGCCGTTTCAATCTCCGGTCTCCCACCTTCTTCGATTTAATTTCCGGTGAACTCTAAACTCAACGAATTCATAATTGTTTTCTTCTATCCGAGCGTCTTTAAGGTTATTAACTTTGAAAAATCTAACTAGTTCTTTTTTTTTAATGTTATTATAACTATCGGATTCAGAGAAATTGGAAGGGTCCAATGGCAGAAACTTTGAATATTATTATTATTATTATTATGAGAACAACCAATACTAGGATGGGAAACCCAAAAGGTGACAGACACAAAATAACCCTTCTCACATTTTGAAGAATTTAGAATATTATAGGCTTCAAACAAAAATCATCTTCATTATTACTTTGTTCTTTCTAATTAATCTATTGCCCCATATATTTTACTTCATTTCTTATTAAATTCAAACGGCGGGTAGTATATGGTATTCTTCATACTGTGGAAAACTTTAATAATTACATCTTCTATCCCAACTAACGTTAACTTTTTTTTAAAAAAAAAATCCACTCCAGTGACCCACTTAAATATGGGTAAAACCCCTTTTACAATCTCCGGTGAGAGTCGAACCTGATTTGTTACCAGGAAAAACAGTAACCTAACCAATAAATTGTCATTCAATTCAACTAATGTTAACTTTTTATAACGAATAAAAAGCCAATGATTATAAACTATGAGGCCAAACAAAAAGTTAAGTACTACATTATGTTAGGGAATTGGAAAATGATTGATAATATATAGTATCACCATTATGTTTTATTTCTAATTTTATTCTCTTCAATTTCATAACATGATCTCAATATCATGATTAAGGTAGCACTTGTACTTCTTCACTTTAGTGCCTATTTCCACTCCATTGATGTTCTCCTCTTCTTGTTCAAATGTTCCGTGAGCTTTTAACTGAAATAATTAAATTAAAAGATAACAAATACTCCCTCCCTCCGGTCTTTATTAAAATACATTTTGATTTCGTCCTAGGTTTCACCTGAGATATCTTTTTAATTAAAATAAAAACCTTAAAAATATTTCATAGTAATTAAGAGAACATAACAAATGTGAAAATATATTTTTAAATTTTTTTTCAATTAAAAAAACATCTTAGGTGAAACCAAGAACGAAATTAAAATGGCTTATAATAAGGAGTGGAAGGAGTATTAAGGTGATATTCTTATAACAAAGGCGATACAATGTAAAACAAGTTGAAGCATCTCAGTGTCAAACACAATTAACAACGAAAAGAAGTGAAAATTATATTCCCTCTGTCTTATAATTATTGTCCAGTTTTGATTTTCATTTTTAGTTCAAATTATACTAAAAATGAAATCTCAAACTGGATAATAATTTTGGGACAGAGGGGGTAACTTTTTATCAATTTTAATTGAAGAATTTTGTTAAAAAGAGCTAAAAATTTAGAGATAAGTTTTTATACGGTTGAAGGGGTATAGAATGGATTACTTGCCCCTCCCAGCTTAACATAATTGTTTTTTTATTTATAAATTTCCATTGTCTCAAATTAAGGTTCACTGTTCAAAAGGTTTAGCTATCATGATCTCTTTGAGGTTTGAACAAATTGTGGATCAAGTGTTTGAATCGAAACCTCTCTTTTGACTAGCCAAATGACAAATTGACTCCTACAAAGTGTGGGAATGATCCGCAAAGAATAAATAAATAAATTATATTTGCTTCAATTTTCAATATTCATTTATACGTACGACATCAATCATTCGGGAGAGACGAAATACATATTATCGTCGATCTAATATCATACTCTGTGTTTCCAACATCAAAAAGTCCAATAGTTAAATTCCGAAATTGGACTAGGTTCACCATGAATTGACATCAATGCTTCATTGCATTACTAACGCATTTAATTCATCTATAATTTCTAAATAGGTTTTACCTGTGCTTTGTTTGTCATTTACATCATATCCACATTTCTATGATGGTTTTGGGACTGATAGAGACGATCCCTTCTGAACATTTCAGAACATTTATTGGTTTAGAGCTTTACCAACAAAGATTTGACTGGGATGAGAAGAGGAGTTTGAAATGGATAATTGCAAAAATCAGTGACCATAATCCTACCTATATACAAATAACACTCCTTTTTGTTAAGACAGTATTTAAAAATAAAACAAAACAGTCCATTTTATCGAATCAAAATAGACTATTTTTCTCAGATAGGCGAGTACTACGGATAACAAATGCAAAAACTATCATAATTTAGTCATCGACAACTAATCAAAGCCAGAGGCTTCTTACTTCCTAAGATATCTCCACAACAATATTTTTATATACAGGCTCCAGGATATAGATGAACAAGACTGGGTCTGTTCCCAAAACACCCTTTACCTCAACCCAATATTGTGCATTGAGTCCTTGAGATTATTGGGTACCTCAGAGGCAAAACTTGGGCATGGAGAATCACTGAGTTCCAAAAAGTGCTAATTGGTTAGCGGAGAAGGAAAAATATGACGTTGACAGCGGCTGATAACAACATGTATGAGAAGCAAAGGGAATGGCTAATCAAGTGATGCAGAAGTCAGGTCATTTACCACCCCAACCTTCAGTAGCAGGTGTAGTTGCTCCCCAGTTATTCACCCGCTCCATTCCCCACTGCGCTTTTCCCAAATCAAAATGTGGAAGTTGCTGTGATCCTAACCAATTAGCTGCGGATGTACCTCCCCAATCTCCAGTTGGAGTTAGCGAATTAGCAGATGATGTCCCTCCCCAATTCCCATTTGGAGTTAACCAATTCGCAGAGGATGTGCCTCCCCAGTCCTCACCTGAGACATTAGTATACCGCAGCTTTTTGGTCAATGGTAAACTACTTGGTCTTGCATGGTCCCTTTTATGCGAAACGGGAACATCTTCTCTCCCTACTGCCATGTTCACCTGACGTGCAATAGGAGTCGCAACAGCAATAGTATTATCCATCACAGGTGTCACTGCAGTCCTCTTCAAGTTAGCAATTCCAGCACCAACTAATGGCTTAGCTGCCTGGCCAAATAAAAGTTCCCTTAATCTGTATCCTTCAATTTGGCCATCCATGTACGCAAAAATATGTTGGATCGATTGCTGGATGCATTTGTAAATAGCTTTAGATTCTGCAGGACCTACAGCCCTTGCTACATTTTGTGATCGATCTGTGAAATCCTCAACCTATAAGCATGATTATGAAAAAGAATTACTTTTAAAAGTGATGAAATATGAAATAACTGGATAAGCAGATAATTACACTGATTGTGGCAACTTTGGAATCAAAGGTTTTTGATTTCCAGGACCCTTCATAAACACTTGCACAAAGACCTTTGGGCCAAAGCCTCTCAACTGACGATAACTGCATGCAGGGGAAGAATGTTGTATCCGTCATTCACCCCCAGTTGTGGAACAGAAGTAGATGGCACAAAAAACTTTCGCATTCAATGGACGGCAAACGTATAACCTTTATCAGTAGAGAAACAAAGAGCTCAGCCACTGATTCTTTGTTACCTCTTCCAAAGTTCGCAAAATTACCGAGCACCTTTACCACTGATGCAGGATCAGTACCATCTGAGACATCTCATGATTAGTCCAAATGGATGCAAACTATATACTCTTTATACTCAAATCTTAAAAGCCAAGTAAGCAAATGCTTAAAAAATTCAGCAAACACGCAGCACGGTCAATCTCCATCATGGATGAAAGTAGCAACCATGCATCAAATTCTGCTTCACAAGGGAAGCCATGCATGCACTTTATCTTAACACCATGCTAAAAGAACAGCCATTTGCTCTTCACATATCAGCACCAGAAGCGGTAAAACTTCGCGTAAAAGCTATGTCATTACATCAAAAAGCAAGTGAACTTGTAGATGTTTCAAACATGCAACAAAATGCAGTAAATGATTTTTCATATTATGAAAAAAAAGAAAAGAAAAAGAAAGAAAAGACTACAGAATACCAGGTCCAATGATTAGGACGGAACATTCATCTGATTGAAGAACTCATTGGCTTTACATTTAAACATAAAAGTATGCCAACCAACAGACATCCGCAGGCCAATCACAACACTAAAGCACCAATGACTTACAACAATGAATCCATTTTGGGAGGAGAGTTATTACCTTTGAATAAGTCATGAAATGGAGGTAGTATAGGAGGATTTCGGGTCTGCACACAGAGGAAGAAGCCAAATGTTATCAACAGAGAATTGGGAATAAAAATAAATAAAGTAAACCAAGACATGCAGCTTCATAAACTTCAGAATTGGAAACTAACCATGATTATTTACCAAAAAAATTACCACGAAAGCAAGGACAAGATGCAATAGTTGTTATATGCTTTACTTATTGACTAACGGTAACAAGCGTTATGAAACTAGAAATCAAAGAACCAAAGCAACCAGAACAAAATTGATGGAGGGAGTAAGTCTGGAACTGCCCCTGAGAACTTTCCTCTGGGAGTTGAAAACACCATCCCCACCAGAATAGGCGCCCTAGTTCCACTATTAGGAAAGGAAAAAAAAAAAAAAAAAAAGACATCTTGATGGAAAAACATTTCCAAATTATGAAGACCACTACTCACATTTGGAATATGATCTATGCTAAAAAAAGGAAAAGAAAACAACATAAAGAAAAAAATTCAGATCTCAGATTCAAAAAAACAGCATCACATGTATAGGCAAAATGTTATCATTCTGATAATTCAACAGCCTGATAATTCTGATAATTTTTGCTGCAGGTATCACCAAGATTGAAAACCCATACTCAATTTAATAACATAAGCTAGCAGGTAATATATAAGGCAGATACAGACCAAGAAATATTCAAAACAAAACAGTAAAATGTAAAACAATCCATCTCAAGTCTCAACTCCACAGCGACATTGAGAGTAGTGTTGATAAAATATTTACTGTAAAGTTGAATAGGTTCTATTGGGACAAAGAATCCCACATCGGTGTCGTGAAGGATCTGTCACCTGTTTATAAGCTCCAAAGGCCACCCCACTCATTACAAATTGGTTTTGAGATGGGAGCCTAAGGTGACTTTGAAGGTTCATCAAACACTTGGATAAAATGACTCAACAGGCTGTTTTGCAAACCCTATCTCATGGTCTAGTAACAGGAGAAGATTTCGAACAAATGATTCCACCAACAGTTTCCTTGCGTATTTAAATAATAAATGAAAGCATATATGTGACAGAGACAAAGAGAAAATATCACAAGTCACAAATCGATGGTTACAGAAACCAATAATTGGACATGAAAATAAAAGAAATAATATATAAACCAAAGCCATACCTGTAAATGAAAAGCAACCAAAAGTATAATGGATAATGAATTTAATGTTCCATCTTTTGAACTATTGATTTTATGTGTCTTCGCCCATACCTTCATCTGCATGGGTGAATTACTTTGTCAGTGAGATCCAAAGTTCAAGCTTCAAAATTTACCACAAATTGAAATTAAACACAATGGTTAATGTTTACCAATAACAACCAGGCAAGAAATACTCCAGCATGTACTCTAAACTTCCTAGTGGATTGTTCACCAAAAAAAAATTATAAATAAGATTCCTAATAGATCAGCAAAGCCTTAAGATGCATGATACCACACTCAATACCTCCTGCTAACTAAATGAAATGTAGGTGTTCACTTGTTGGGCATAAACTGGTAAAGAGTCAAGTGTTGATTTTCACTTCAACCACTCTGTTATTGCGGCAAATTACAGGATCTTTCCCCTTGATGTTTCTTTTCTTTTCTAATTATTTCCAAAATATGAAGGCTTTTTAAGTTTGAACCATTATAAGGACTGACCTAATAGGTTCAGCTTTTCACAAAGATCTTATCTTGGGCCTCTGCCAGTTCTTGCTCCAGACATTTATCATAAAATAGGATAATTAAGCTTACATTATGGTAACTAACATAAAACTGAGAGCATACACTGCCATATTAAGGCTACTATCATGGTCATCAGGACAACAACCAAGCAACAAAATGATAAACAACCCTAATTGTCCAAGCAACAAAATGATGGTAAACAACTCTAAAAGCATAGACGGGAAACTGTAAGTCAGTTGGAAACTACAAGAGGAAAAATTTAAAACATTTTTTTCAAAAAAGACAAGGATGATCCAATGAAAAGATACTGACAAATATGCAGCACAAGTATGTCCAAGATGACAATTACCAAAAAGCTTAGCTTCCGAAACCTCTCATCTATTGAACAAATCATATAAATTAACTTGGATTTTAGAACTCCATCTTGGTTTTCAACTGATAAATCACACTCAACACCAGTTCCACGGTCCACAACTTTAAGAACAGGAACTTTGGCGGTAGTAACTGGATGGACACCATAAACATGACCACAACCTGCACAAAGATGTAGAATGATAAATATAAAAAATCTAGAGATGCGAAGTTATACACATCCAGTAGAAAATGATGTTGTCCAAACTAAAACAATAATCCTGATAAGAAAAGAGGAGAATTGTGCAATCTTCTTATTCTCTTCTTCATCCACATTTCAAGACAATGTCAATAATCTTCCAAATGTTTGTTAGGCACGATATCATTGGCAATGAGTAGACAGATAATTAGAAAATATCACAAGAATTGAAAGTTCTTAAAGGAAATGAAACTGAACAAGCTAAGAGCATCAAACTTCCTTCTAATTTATGAGCCAGTTCGTTTATAAAGCTAATGATGCAGCAAAGAAATACAAATCATAAGCTCATATCTAATGGGAATGGGTGTAAAGATCATACCCATTGTGTTTGCCGGAACAGCAGTGCTTAACTCTGTTTAAATACACACATCTTTCCTAATAGTTCCTTCCCAGGTACTTTAAGTCATCTTTGTTTCATGTTTTTTTCATCTGCATTAACAGTACTCTATTTTGTAGACCCCTACTCAACATGTTTATCCCATTTTCTCATCTTCCCGGGCTACTCTCACTTTATTTCAAATGCATTCAACACTATTGAGCATAGTTTGCCTCAAATAAAGCTCAATGTATTTTTGTGGCACACCTTTTTTCTTTTTCTTTTTTTTTTTCAATTTGTATTATTCCCTACACTTGGTCCACAAACTATTGATCGTACATTACTATCTTAATTTGATTTTCCATTCAATTCCAGTGATATAATCAGAAAGTATAAGAGAAGCTCTTATCTAGTTTTTCCAACCAGCTAAATTTTGTGCAACATCTTTATCACTTCAATTTCTCAGAAATTTCCTAAACATAGAGACCTTTCAAATGCAACTAATTCACAGCCAATTTCACATTTACCCTTTTTAAGTGAAACCCATTTATATGATAGTAATTATAATTGGTAAAACTGTACATACATGGAGTACAGCAATCATAGACGCAACAACAGTATAAGTAAGAAAATTGGCTGACAAGAAATGTCAATAGCTTCATCTTCTTTCCTCTATGTATTTTTAGCAATGCAGAAATTACACATTTTACAGATTGCTTTATCTAAATTTTTCTCTTCTTCAATCCATTTGAAGAGAAAATTATTTCTTCTGTTGTAGCAGCACCTTTTATCAGACTGTTTCCTTCCTACTCATCTTTGTTTTCCTGAATAGTCTCTGAAGCAAAAGATATTCTAACTCCTCTTGTTTTCTTTTCTTCCGACATTCTGGAATCCCATACGAACAATAAGCAATTGCAACTAAGTATGCTGTAACCAATAACAAAACTTAATGAGAAATATAACCAAGCACCTTTCAAAGTTTTTCTACAGCATCAGCTAAATATTATCACTTCGCATTCATTCAAAAAAATGTTCATGAATGAGTTGTGTCGACATCCTGCAAGCAGATAACAAGATAACTGAATTTCATTCAGTTATTCAGTCACTCTCTCACCCAAACTAAAAGAAGAGAAACAGACGCCAAGCCAGCATCTTATATCGATATGTGGATATTAGGCTGCAAGCCTAGTTCACCCTTAAGTTTGACACTCATGACTACCCATCTTAATTTTCCAGCTTTCAAAGCATTCATGATTGCAGTATTAATCTCAATAAGAGACTACCATGGAGCAGACCAATTTACCAGAACCCATAGATAACTTGGTAAACAGTACCACCATTAATCATGACTCTCTATCACTGAAATTTAAAGAAAGAAAGCCCAACTGGAGAAACTAATGTAAGGTGACAGTCGATAAGCAACTATTAATTCATGTACAGAGCACAGGAGATCAAATTGTGAAAATTAAAGAATTGTAAAATGAAACAGACATTGTTTGTCTGTTACAGGGAGCATATATTTCTGAACTACAGATCCATGTGAAGAAATGCTTATACTAACTTTCTACAAATACTCATTAGCGAAACAAGAAAATTCGCGTAACCAAAAGAAATGCTTGTCTGTTACAGGGAGCATATATTTCTGAACTACAGATCCATGTGAAGAGATGCTTATACTAAATTTCTACAAATACTCATTAGCGAAGCAAGAAAATTCGCGTAACCTAAAGTACCCCAAACTTCGAGAAAGGAGAATCCAAGATAAGGTAGATATCAACTATGCATTGCAAGTGTTGGTTTAACCTTAAATTTTCTATATGTTAAAAAACATATTTTCGTTCCTCTCTTCTTTATAATCAAATATATACAGCTCTTATATTCAGGACATGTACCTTCCCTAAAAAGTCTTACAAAAATAAAAAAAAAAAACAGAGAAATCCAATGGCATGTACCAAAGGATGAAAATCAGTTGTTGAATGTCACATCTAAAGATTGTGAGCATTATCCCCATCTCGGTCTCAGATCGAATTATAGAAAATTCGCCCAGACTAAACAGAAATAATAACCAACACAAGATATCAAGCTATATATTGTCAAACATGACTGATCAATCATCAAATATACACCATCTGAAACCTCTGGAAAATAAAAAATGCACTTTATTTTTCTTTCCGATCCAGTCCACCCGTCAAAACTTATATTCATCAGCTGCCATTCATATTCCAGATTAAAAAATCACAGGAACTTACGGGTTAGTAGATGCAACAAAAGGAGAGGAAAAAAGAAGATTCCTGTAAAAGAAAATTACTTTGTAGTGCATAAAACTTTCTTGCAAGCTTCCGAAGTGTTTGAATCTTTCTTTCCCGAGTAACCTGAGCTTTACTGCTGGTAAAGTTGAAAGACAGATCTAAATCACTTCTTGGACTAAAAAGATCCATCACAAAAGAGCCAAATTCCACCACAACAGGAACTTCATCAGCTTTCCCTGATAATTATCCAAAAACAGAAAAAAGGAAAAAGAGTGTCATCATGAGAGATTTCTAAAATTCAAAAACAACAAAGGAGAAACAGTTATAAAATATTCAAAAGACTTGGATTAGTGCACTTTTAGTGAAAGCCTACCAAACACTTCTTTTGCAATGTCATTAAATATCCGAACCAAATCTCTTCGCGCTTCATAATCACTTGGCTTTGGACGAGAAACTACGAAAACCTCATCTAACATAGTATCTAGCCAAGGAACTTTCTCTGCGTTAACTTTATAATTCTGCATCCCCTTGCGTTCAAACTTCTCCACTTTCTTCGACAAAACTGTAACCATATGATTCAAACATAGTAACCAGTTGGGAAAATGAACTAAAGCAAAAGCCAAAGAATTCAACAAACCAAACTAAATGATCCTGCAACAATAACGAAGTGGGGGAAAATGGGGAATAAAGAAGCTTTCTTATGTCCCAATTCCCAATGTATAACAAATTCATGGTCATTAGTCATTCTTCCTTTGCCCCAAAATCAAGTGACAAAATTCTAACAATCCTGGTCCCTATATTACTTCCATTTCGGGTACTGAATCAAAATCAAAAAGCCAAAAACTCTTGAAAAAAAAAACCACTTAATACCAGCCACTTCACCCAAAGACATTACCACCCAGAAACAAAGATGTAGCCTTTAGCATGCACACTCAAGTTCTTCATCAAATTGTTTTTAAAAAATTCAACAACACCAAAGCCGACAACAAAATCAGTAAGAGCGACTCAACATTAGAAATTCCTTTTAACCGTAAAAAAAAAAAAGGAATGAATAAATTATAGACCGTACCTTTAAACCGCAAGGCCATGATCATCCGCCCCAAGATGGGAGTATTATATGTGAGTGACTATAATCACAAATGTGAAAGGAAACTCTTCCAAATTGGAACCAAATTTGAAAAGCCTAAAAAAAATGGAATAGACTCTAAAACCCAATTCTCCAATTCTTCTTCATGGCTATGCTGAATTCAATCCTTATCCCCCAATCCATCTTTAAAATTCCATCTTCTAGTGGTAAAGTTGTTCGTTCTTTCCAAAGCTATTCGATGACTGGCAGCTCTTCACTTCTCAATTCCAGAGGCACCATTACAATTCTCAAAGCATATTTGAGGGACCGCAATTCTCTCATGAAGTCTTCTTTTATCTTATTCCCATAAAGGTCCAAAACTCTCAATAAATTACAATTCAGTATCAGAAGGAAAATGTTTTTTTCTTTTGACTCCTGAAGTCAAAGAATTTTCTACTGATAAAGAAGGAAACAAAAACCCGAAAGAGAATGTTCTTTTGTTACTTTACCAAAAGCCCTTCACTCAGTTTCTGGAGGGAAGGGAAGGGAAGTGAGATCGATAATGAAGGCAAGTATTGTAGGGGAGAAGGTGATCTTAGTGCCATACATGAAGGAACATGTTCCAAAGTACCATGAATGGATGCAAAACCCTGCCCTCCTTGAAGCCACTGCTTCTGAGCCACTTACACTTGATCAAGAATATGAGATGCAAGTCTCTTGGACTCAAGACCCTTTGAGTAATTTCTCTTTCTTGTTGGACATTTTGATGGATATTATTGATGGGTTTTCGTAATTGAGGTGTTCTTAAAAGTGGGCTTTTTTATTTTTATTTTTTTTTACGGATTTTGGCAGAGCAAACTTTTATAGTGTTGGATAAGGAGCTGGTTGATGGAGAGTTCTGTCATGGTGATCCTCATACTGAAGGTACTTTTAAGTATTGATTGAGTTGGGTTATCTATTGCTTTGCGTGCCTCTTTATTTATGTCATTGTTCCTCCTGATCATACACTGGTAGTTTATTCCTTTCTGCTATTTCATCTTTCCTTGAATGGCATTGTGCCCTTTTCTTTTCAATTTCGGACTGATTGCCTTAGAAAATTTCGATACTGCTCTACTTAGATATTTGACTGCTGAGGATCTATTGCAGATGAAAGTAGGATGATAGATGCTTATTTCATACATTTCGAATTGGTGTAAGAGAAATAAAAAATAAAATAAAATAAAATAAATAAAATAAATAAAAAAAAAATAGTTTGCCACGACTAGAACAAAAAGGATAGGGGACTTTTCATACAAAAAGTGGAGGGAGAGGTTTGCTCAGACATTTCTGCAATTTCATCTTTCCTTGAATGGCATTGTGCCCTTTTCTTTTCATATTTGGACTGATTGGGTTAGAAAATTTTGATACTGCTCTACTTTGATATTTGACTGCTGAGGAACTATTGCAGATGAAAGTAGGATGAGAGATGCTTATTTCATACATTTTGAAATTCGAATTAATGGAAAAGAAATCAAAATTATTAGTTTGCCGCGACTAGGACAGAAAGGATAGGGGACTTTTCATTCAAAGAGTAGAGGGAGAGGTTTGCTCAGATATTGTGTTTCGCAATGTAACTGTTGACTTGAGATGATAGGGACTAAGAGTACAGAAATTAGACAATACAAGTAGAAAGATGGATTATTATAAACAACTGGTGTTACCTTGTTATTTTGGATTTTGGCTTGTAATTATGTAGATTAACACTTTTTAATCTGCCCCTGAGCATTTCCTTTGTTGAAAAGAGTGGTTGAATCTTTTATTATTCAAGGAAACCCATACACATACATGGATATAATCTCCGTAAGGACTCCGCAAAAAGTAGTCATATTAATGGCACTAGATGTAGTAGGTTAGAAAATCATATTCTGCGGTAGTATATTTTTGTCAAATGTTGTATTCTCACTCTTTCAGCTTGCCCTGCTCTGTTCATGTATATCAAAAATGATATTTAATGATTAGTTTTTGTTGCTGAAGTAATTTTCCTTTGTATCTCAGCAATGGTTGGTGATGTTAATATATACATGAATGACTTGGATGATGCCAAAGTGGCTGAGGTTGAGATAATGATAGCTGAAACAAAAAGGTATCTTCCTGCTGCATCCCACAACTTTATTGACTCTATAGTCTTTCAAGAGTTACATCCTGACCTTTTCGTCTCCCCTCCGTGCTTGTTGAAATCTTTGTGAGGTTGGAAAGGGTCTAAGGGCGTATTTGTTGCACAGAATTAGTGTCTGATTAAAAGTCTCATTTGCATTTCAATTTGTCATCACTCAGGCTAAAGTCAGTTATATTCTCATTTTTTTACTTCAAGAAGTTACGACATCTCTATTTCTTTGCCAATGATCCCATAACCAAATTCTTTTGGATTGTGTTTTCAAATTAACTGTTGATATCTTTGCTTGAATTAAAGGAGAGTCTTAACTTCCATCTTGATTTGCTGTTATGGATGTAAACCAGCTGACCTAGTAATCTGCTAGATGTGTTGTGCTTGTATGCAGTTATCTTGTGTGTATGATATGCTGTCATGGTATGCTTTGATATTGTTCAGGTTACTTACAACTCAATGTTGCTTGAAAAGAGTGGATAACTAGCAATTGAATACCGTAACTTAATTAAGCAGCCATCTTGAAGTCTATCTTGATTTGAAAGATATCTGATACTCTGCTGTGTTTATATTTGCCCTTCCGAAAGGATGATTCAAAAACTACCATCATCAGTATGTGTTCATTAGTACTGTTATTAGTATTGGTTTATTATTTGTATGATGTATTGCTATCATCATCATCATTATTGTCTCCTATGGAAGGATAGAAATAAGTACTAATACGTCTCAGTTATGAATTATTGGAACTTAGTTCTGGGGCTTCAATACATGGATTAGAACATAAGATTATCGAACAACTTCTCTTTTGTTTTTACCATCAGAGGAAACTTTAGTTTGACCTTCTTCCGTGCGTCCGTTTTACTCTTTATGCTGTGTAGAATAGGCATTTAAGCAAAAGAAATCCTGAGCATATTAGGGTAACCGGCTTTTTGTTTTTTACTTCTCTCAGCTTGCCTCTACTAAGTGTATAAGACAGACTGTCTTCGCTGCAGAAATCAATAGTAATTTTTACCTTGATTGTATTTCATTCAAGCCCATCTAGTTACTCGAAAATGCAGTGTTAGACAAATATTTTACTCGATGCCTATACCAGTGAAGAGTTTGGAAGAACAAAGGAAGACTAATCATGCACCAGGTGGTTTGAAATAAAACAACTATGCTCATACATACCAGGTCTGTGAACTTGTAAGTTATATTATTGGATGCACCTCTTGCCAATGGTTGCCGACTCATTTTTTGAAACTTGTACCCCAGTGCCAAATATATATTTGGTGACAAGCATGTTCTTAGTTGCAGACACTCATACAATGTAGATTGCTACTTCTCTGTTAGATGATGTACTCCTGAATTGGAAACCAAGAAGACTGACATCCTCCTCAACCTGTGTAGCAAGTACCCCATAAGAACGAACTTAGAGTGGCCAAAACACAAAATGTACTTTATTTTAAGAATTAGAAGAAAGCTATCAGCCCTATTACCATTTATTGAGGCTCTCACAAACTGAGCGATTTGGCTGGTCAAGTGCTGATGGACGGAGAATCTGTGTATTGGTATATGGTACAATTGTGATGGTTATTAGGAAAGTGGTTTTTTTTAAACTCTTTTAATGAGTATACAAAAAGAAATGCTGATTGATCTAAGACATTCTTCTTTACAGACTCCGATAAGAACCATTAATCTCAATTTTTGACAATGCTATTCCAAAATTCTCTTCTTTCCTTTGCAGGTATTCATCTCTCCAGTGTCCAGAACAATTTAGATGACTTTTAAATGTTCCCTCTGATATAAAGGCAATAGAAGTTGACTGAGTTTGCGTCAAGTATGAGGTTCACTCTCTTTTGACTAAGTAACTGCAAGCTGTTCAAACTAGTGGAAGTTTACCTGCCAACTAGGAGTTGTTAATGAATGGAACTAATGATTGAACTATATTAATACTTTCTCCAGCTTGTTTGTCTGATTAATGAAATTTTATGCGCCTATGAGACCAAGATTTTTCTAGATATGAATGCACGTATGTTGCGGCATGTCAAATAACCTCATTTGAAACAGATTAATGCTTTATAATTAGTTGAGATGTATCAATACAGCAACTCACTAAGAGCCATGATATCTTGGGATTTGATGTTCTGCTTTTTAGAAGTATTGCCAATTTATGCAATGGAGATTATGAGTAGATCCCCATACTCGGTAACGTACTGAGTTGATTTGGTGATTAAAGTTTATCTTTGTTTTCATCTTTCATATGCATTTGGTCAACTGATTTAGGTTTTGATATTGTTGTTGCCTCCTAGATATGGGCTTTCTGAAAGTTGTTAGATTGTCAATGAGAATGAAGTTTCTTGTTCATCGCTTAACTGTATAATAAAAGAGGTTGTCCTGAACCAGATAAGAAAGGTTCGTTCAAGTTAAAGTCCTTGGAAAAATCTTTTAGTTTTCTTTTACTTTGCTTCTCTATATTGCACTTCATTTTGTTTAGCTGATTATCTGCCTATCCTTTTAACAAAAAGGAGATGCTACCTGGATTGGCCTTACTGCATGGCGGATATTGTGATTCCTAAGTGACCATTCCATTAAAGATTGCTATGCTTTGTTCATAAAGTGTCGAGATTCGTGGTTTGGATTAGGCATTGAAGTTTGCCATATATTATGACTTGTTACTTATATGCTTTCAAAAAAAGTGGTGTTGTTTACTTTTTGTGTTTTTACGGTTTTTGGTTTCTGATCGTTGTGCAGTTGTTCTGTCAATTTATTTGAAGCAGTAAAATTTTAAATCTAAGCACGTTGCAGAGGATTTTTTTTATTGTCCTACTGGGAGCATTGAAACCCAACCTTTTGCATGTAAATATCAGTTTCAAGTAGCATTTTGTTGCTTATTGTTCTGGCAGTTTCTATGAATACTAAGTTTCGTTAACAGTGCCTTTTTATACATGTGATTTTTAAAATTGCAGCCGTGGTAAAGGAGTTGGAAAAGAATCAGTTCTGATGATGATGGCATTTGCGGTTGAGAATTTTGGCATCCAAGCCTTTCAAGCTAAAATTGGGGAATCAAATACTGCTTCAATCAGTCTTTTCCAAAAATTGGTATCTCTCTTAACCCCCCTCAACCCCCTCTGATACAGATAGTCTACCCACAAGCACACAAACCCCATAATTTATTTGCTATTAGTTCCTTTATTGACAAGCAAATGAAGATCGCAGTTAAATTGGGTCAGGACAATGTTAACAAGCCTGTTTTTTGTTTTGTTGTTATTTAAACCTGGCAAATGCTGTTTCCTGCAATTCTAATATAGCTGGATTGTTCTCTATGCATTATATTTCGCCATCATTCTCTGTAAAAACACATTCTTAATTCAAAAAGAAAACCGCAAAAAGAAAGGATAACAAGGAAAGTGACAATACTGAACGAATTTAGTACTAAGAAAAAGGTGTGGAACTTATGTACACAAATGTGGGAATAAGAAAATGATTCCAAATTCATAGCTCAGATAATTCTTTGGGGGTAGCTCAGTTCAACAGAGATATTTTCTTTGCCTCCTTCAAAAGAAATACACTGAAGATAGACTTTGGGGTTACTAAGACTGCTGCTGCTTCTACATACTTCTCTTCATCAGGAGGTTTTCCATTTATGGTACTGGAAGATGCAAGTACTTATTTTAATGGAAACAAAACTAGTTAACTACAATATGGGATTGACAGCCACTTTTATTCTCTTTCAGGGATTTGAAAAGATTTCTCATAGTGATATCTTTAAAGAGGTGAGTAACAGTTACATCTACTAACAAGAATGCTAAGATCATTTTATTGTTGTCTTGTTACTGTCTTGTGCTCATCGTTAATTGCATATTTCTTACCTCAAAAACTGCTCACACAAAAGATATCTACAAGCTATGAAAACCTTTTGTGGCATATCCTGCCTCTTCCACCAGTAAATTTTCTGAAAGAAAATGAATCTACCGGTACACCTCTAGTAAATGGATTATGTGAAAATTGAAGCTTTTGGTTAGTCCTTTCAAAATTATTCTTCTGTTTGCCCTCATTGTGGATGATATGCTAATGTGAAAGGTCATATGAGATGGTCTTCACTTTTGATCATCCTTTTTAAGTCAGCTCCTCAACCTCATGTTTGGAACATCTTTTCATACTTCTCTGTTTTCGGGACAAGGAAATCCGTTTCCTCTTGATTTCTTTATTGTTTGACATCTGATGTGCTGGTCTTCTTGTTTGTATTGCAGGTAACATTGAAGCTCCCGTTTCCTCTTGATTTCTTTATTGTTTGACATCTGATGTGCTGGTCTTCTCGTTTGTATTGCAGGTAACATTGAAGCTAGAAATGAGCAAGTCAAAGTGTGAGGAGCTGTACAGACTGACCGATACTGCCATGACATACTTCTAAACCCCAGAATCTGATCCCTACTCCAAATGAAGCTCTTTTTTCTAACTCCCCTTTCTTTTTGTATGGCATTTCTGCCTGAAGGAACAATCTTTCCTCCTCTAGTATGAAGCTGGATGGGAAGCCAGCCCGAAAGCTACTGAACAAATTCGTGATATGAAGTATTGGAATTCTTCGACTCATGGAGCCAATTCGATTCTTATCTGTAGCGTACAATCGGGTAATATTATTGTAATACACTGTGATCATGAATCAAGAACGTAGATGGGCTCACATTCTTGATAGTACTTTTACATTGAAATTCCGAAAGCACTAACGATTTAATATCATTCTCCTATTACATTCTTTTTTTTTTTTGCCTTTTTCAGTTAGTCGTTACCAAATAAATATTTGATCAAAATTTGGTTATGAAATGAAAAAACTCTATGGGATAATATAAAGTGGTATTCAAAGAAGCTAGATGAATTATGAATTGAATTTTGGGGAAACCTTCTTTATCTTGCACAAGAGAATTCATTCTTTGGCTGTATTCTTCATTTTCAGAATTCTGAAGAATTTCATATCCAAAGTGAAAGACACATTCATCATTACTTCTTTGATGAAAAAAAAAAAAAAAAACATTCATCATTACTTCGTTCGACTCTTGTTTTTTTTTTTTTTTTTAATACTGAGAAAGCACAATTACACTCTACAATTCAACAATTCAAATTATATTACACTCTACACCCTTGCCACATCACCATTCAACTATCTCTTTCTTTTTTTACACTTTCTACTC
This sequence comes from Oldenlandia corymbosa var. corymbosa, assembly GCA_949775105.1. Classification (NCBI taxonomy): domain Eukaryota; kingdom Viridiplantae; phylum Streptophyta; class Magnoliopsida; order Gentianales; family Rubiaceae; genus Oldenlandia; species Oldenlandia corymbosa. Next base: position 16,750,448 of record OX459120.1, on the reverse strand, counting down.
CAATAATTTTACACTCATCACCTATATAATTTTGGACCTACAATCACCCCACTATTACTATCCCACAAATTCTCCACTATCATTACTTTATTTTTTCAAAATTATTAAATTTAGATGCATTTATGCATATAATTTTTTAAATTTCTCAAAAAAAAAAATGTAATAAAAAAACCTAAATCAAACAATGATAAAAAAAACATCCCACAGACAAAAAAAGGAAAAAAAAAAAAAGAAGAGATAGACAATCAGGAGAAATTATCCTTTGCAACTACTGTACCACGTAAGATTGTGCAGCCACATACAATAGGGTAAAGTAGTAATTTTTGGGAGAAAGAGATCATTTTTACGGGAGTGGGATTGTGGAGGAAAAAAATAGCTAGAAGATAAAAAAAGCAAATGAAAAAAAGGGGGAAAAAAATTAACCGCTGCCATCAGATGGACCCCGCACCCACCTCGCTCCTTGTCATAATAAGCTGTATAAAATTTTTGATACTTCTGACAAATTATACAACTTCCAACAACTCCCCTATCCCTCCCACCTGACATTATATCCCAATTAAACTATCGTTGTGGATGCCCTTAGATAATCTCCATCAGTGAAGAATCAGAGTATAATGTTAGATGCATAATGTACTATAACCAATGAAGTGGCTGCAAAATTTTTGTGCGTGTAGGCAAATTTAAGCACAGAATTATAATATTTTTGTCTTAAACAATTCTGACCATGGTCCATCCATATGGCCTGCAGCACTGCAAATATATATGAGGGCTTTCACAATCTACTTCTTTGTTGAGATAACCATTACACATGGTATAGTGAAGTTGAACCGAATTGTGCAGACTCACACCAAAAATTGGGACCAATTGTATGGCATGTGGTCCCAGTTTTATGACAAGGGCAAGGCTGGCCCATGACAAAAATGAGAAAAGTGATGACCATATTTCAGATTAACGGCTATTTTCTCATATTTATTTTGCTTGATTATTTTCGAGTCTTTTATTCCTTAAACAGTAAAATGTAAGGGCCATTTCTTTTTCCTTTCTATAAATAGATTGAGAATTTTATTTGACTACACCTAAAATTTCAATTATCAGCCTTAGTTTTTTCATTCACTCATTTGTGAGTTGTTAATTTTTCTTTTCAATTTGTGCTCAATATCATGAGTGAAAAAAATAATTTTTGAAATTTATTTAGGCCTACAAATTTTAGAAATCCTTCTTCCCCACAACGAAATCCAAATTTTGTATGATTTTTAGCAAAATATGCAAAATTATGGATATCTTTCACATTTTTCTGGTTCTATTCACCCATCCAATTATCAAAATTTATCACCTAATTTCCAAAATCCTCCGTTAAATTTTCAAAATCCATCCCTAAATCTCCAAAATCCATTGCTAAATTTTCATAATACTTTGTTGAATTTTTCAAATACTCAACCAAATTTGCATACCAATTTTCTATGTTTCCAACGTCGGGGTATATGAATCCGGTAATGGGAAACCAGTCTATGTCAGGATATCATAATGTTGATTCTAGTAAAGAAAATACAACTTCGGGATCATCTATGTCGGGCACTCAAATTCCAATATTTTCTACACAGCCAAACTTTGAAAATGTTGTCAGTACTAGCAACGCCGTGGAATCCAATGAAGAGAGACAAGAAAGTCAAAGTTGGAGTTTAGAAGATAATGAAGTGGTTGCAAAAAGTTGGCTCACTATATCAAATGATCCCAATGTGGGTAATTGTCAAAAAGAATCAAAATTTTGTCGACGGGTTACTATGTATTTCAACGAGTATAGGAAGTACGGCCCAGAAAGGAGAGAAAAAAAGACAAAATTACACTGGCATTGGATCAGCCGACGAGTAAATGTATTCAATCAACACTACAACAAGTTAAATGCAGAGCATCATAGCGGGTGGAATGAGGATAAAGTGAAACAAGGTGATTGTCAACTTTACCATCAAACCATGGATGGACAACATTTCAAATATGAGCATGTATGGTGATTTTGAAAGATGATCCAAAGTGGAAAATGGTTAATCCCTTTGAGCATCCTTCCAAAAAAGTCAAGAATAGCGAAAGCGGGGAATGAACAACTTCATCAAATCCAGATATGTGATTTGATCTGAACGAGAGTGAACCTGAAGTTCGTCCTATGGGTCAAAAGACAGCAAAAAGAAAGAGAAAATCAAAAGTAAGTGGTAGCAACTCAACCCCCGCTCTTGAGAAAATTCGAGGTCTTGTGACAGATAGGAAGGACGAGGTACAAAAATTGAAGAGTTCGATTGAAGATCTTGCTTTTATGAAAGCATGCGAATACTTGATGATGGATACTACGGAATGGAGTGCAGAAAAACTTGCTTGTTACGATAAAATTTGTGAGAAACTAAAAAAGAAATATGATCTTTAGTAGAATGTTATTTAATCATGTAATTGAATTATTGCATTTTTATTATGATGTTGTAGTATTGAATTAATGATTTTTTTTCCTTTTGTTATGTAACTTAAATTAATTTATGTATGGTTATTGTTACGTATTGATGAATTTTACTTTTTGAAATTACATATTTTTTGATTTCATATGAAAAATGTTGATAAGTTTAGTTTTATGGATTTTGTGACAACCAAATTCATCATCATCTTCAATCCACGTAGGTAGTTTTATTTTATACGTGCAAACACAAAGTTGTCTATAAACCTATACATAAACTAGAAAGAAGCCAAAAATAATGATAATTAAAAAACCAATGAGCCTTCTATTTATTAGAATCTGTCCAAATATTTTAACATTTTTTGCCACCATCCAAATTAATGTATAGGCATTACTCAATTAATATAATACAAATTTAGCCATTATACAAAATAGTAAAATTAGTCATTATAAAATGATCAGTTCAAAACTAGTCAGTGTAAAATAACGGTTGAAAAAATAGCCGTTATATGATTAAAGCTGAAAATTTATTTGTTGTTGGAAAAGTAGAGGTTGAAAACTAGCCGTTAACCGATCCCTATATATTAAAGCTTAGCTTTGCTAGACACCCATACCACAAAACAACATAACCGACTCTAGCGAAAATGTCCCAAAATCATTACGAATCCTCTATTTTAGACAAAGTCCAAAAATTATTGGAAGACGAGATCAATGACAACACCGATGATCGTATCTTGATGTTGTTAGATCAATTTGAGCAAAATGAAGTTGGAAGTTCGAGATCTCTTACTCAGCAATATTTCAATCGAGAACGATATAAAGGTCATGTTTGGCTAGTCAACGACTATTTCTCTGACAACCTAGTGCATCCTTTGTTGAAAATTGAGTTCAAGTTGAATGAGAATTTGGCTTCTCAAGAGACTGGGATCGATTGTCAAACCGAACTTTCGCGGGCCTGATCAACCCACGTTTTGCTCCAGTTCGGATTAAATTTTCCAGTCAACGGAGAGGTTAATGTGTGATGTCAAAATTAATTCTGTAAAATAAATTTTGGACGGTTAATGGTCAAATGGATAGTTGGTTTAATGGAAAACCATTTTCAGCTTTATTTGAATTAAAGTTCTAGCATTACTTGACCATTAGGAGCCTTGAATATGAAGGTTAATGTGGTTTGAATGTGTAAAACGTTCAAATGGTTTTTAGGCCATAAACCTAGGCATTAAATTGCAATTAAATGGTGAAAACCGTTTGAAATCTTCAGCAACTCAAAGGTTCCTCTCCACACTATAAATGGTGACTCATAGTTCAACAATCGACACCCCCTTTTTCCCTCCTCTCTTCCAGTTTCACTAAGAGTCTTTCTTCCTTCCTATTTTTTATGCTCATTGGCTTGTTCTCGGTTCCCGCTCGCTTGTAGAGTTGCTTTGTACTAAGTAGTCTCTACATTTCCGTTGTATCTTGGGAAACAGTTGCTCGAGATCGTCAAGCACCTTAGGAGGGGGCAAATCTGTTTTAAGGAGATCGTGTTTTCACAAGTCTCGGATTTTTCCTATCCTTATTTTTCTTAGGCTTTGCGAATACTTTGCCCATTTCAACCAACAATCTTAAAACAAAGTTTCTTTTGATTTTGTGTATTTGAAAAGGCTATAGACAAAGTGAAGCATGAAATCTCCAACCACGCGTTGACTTCCATGTCGAGTGCTTCCAACCAACGATTGGGTCGATAGAAGTTTAGGCAAAATTTCTTACCTTAAAGTAATTATGGTTTTCTCTTTTTGTCATGTAGGTGGAAATAGATCTAGCCATGGAAATTCTTGGCGGGTGCGAATGGTGGTGAAAAGATCTAGCCATTCCTTTTGATCGGACAGAAATGTGTGGTGAAAAGGATCTCCAAATTCTTGATGGACATAAATTAAGTATCAAAGAAATTTTAATTTCTTTGTAAGAGGTATATTTATGGGCTCCAATTGGTTTGAGTACATTTTAAAGTCTTGTTGCATGTGAATTTTCAATGATCCTGAGAGATTCACCTAATTGTGTCATTTCAGAGTAATCTGAATTTTAGTATGATGTTTCTACTTGAATGGAATGTATAAAATGTTCTAAAAAGCAGAAGTCCTTTGCTTCATTCTTGAAGCCCAAGTTCTTGAATGTCAAATTCCATTATGGCTGCACGAAATGCATCAATTTTTTAATACATAAAAAAACGTGTATTTTTTTTAAACAAAACTGAACAGATGTGATCAGTTTTAATGAGGCTATTGACCACCATTAGTCTGTTTGGTTTTTACTCCAACTAATAACAATATTTACTACCATATTAAACAAGAAGTAAATGATTATTTGAAATAAAATGGCTTTATTCTAATGAAAGCAATGCATCAAATTGATTGATTACAATACAAGTTTACAACGGAGTAAAGAACCCAAATGCAAGACATTTGTTGAACATGAGTTGTGAGCCTATAACGGTTCTAAGAGTGAATTACAATCTAGAGCTCATAGGAGTATTTTAAAATTCTAAGAGTGAATTATAATTTTGTTTCTTTTGAATTTTGGATGTTAAAAATGCATTTCCTATCCAAGAGTTGAACAAAATAATGTTTGTGTTTGCATATGCATGGATTGATGGAAATATCGAACCCATATGTTATGATTATTCGAAATTGGTTTAATCTAGTGGTGGGTCCCGATTCACTCTAAATATTTTGTGCATAACAATGTGAATGTATTGAAATGCTTTTATATGCTTTTAGGAAATTAAGCAACTCTAGACATGATAACGGTATATCATGCTTAATTACCATACAGATTATATTGGAAAACTCTTGAAATACGAAATGCATGACTATATGGGAGTTAGTGTAATTATTTTTTATAACACATATAGTGTTAGACTATAGTAACGCAATATATATTTTGATTATATATAGTCAAAACACTGGCTTTAAAAGCATGCATTATAAATGAGATTGATTGCATGAGTATGAATGTCACATGAATGCGTGATTAATACTATTAAACATATATGTAAATAGTAAGAAGATAACGGTTGCTGCATTAATCTCAAAGAAGAGATCAATTTTAGAAAACTTGAAAATTCTTTGTTATAAAAGAATTTACGAATGTTGTTTTCCGGTGCAACCCATTTTTATGAGAAATGGAAAATTGGTAATTCCATGCGGGGAAAGGGATTCACGTGGTGTTTACCATTGAGTTATATCTTTTGGATATTAAACTCTTAGAGATTCGGTTTTTATAAATAGGTTTTAATCTCCACAAAATTGAGATTGAGAACCTATTCGGTAAAAGAATTTCGACATTGGAAAAGTGGTACAAATGGTGAGTGAGGCACCACTTGGTGACTTCTTTACACAACATAGAATGGTCTATGATCTGTCTACCATGGTTATCTCTATTCAATAGAATTCTAAAAGTGAAGTAATTTAAAGAAATTGTGAAACTGATATTTTCAGTTCAATTCCACCCAATGGTTGAAGAAGTGTTTTGACAAGTGATTACCTTATTTAGGTAAAAGAAATTGCGACCACCTTACAAACACTTGCGTGTGAGGGTCTTATATGAGAGTAGTGCAATAAAACACTTGCGAATGTGGGGGTCTTATATGAGTAATACAATCAAACACTTGGAGTGTCTGGCTGAGATAGTTGTACCTCCACCAAAGGCAATAAAAATTGGACCTAAGACGGTCAATTGCATTTTTATTGGCTATGCACAGAATAGTAATGCATATCTATTCTTAGTGTATGATTCAAGATTTCGAATATACACAAGAATTCAGTTATGGAGTCAAGAAATGCATATGTCTTTGAAAATGTATTTCCTCGTAATTCTAAGGATGAAGCTAGCTCATCAGCTAGTTCATCAAGACGAACTTATGGAAAAGTTCATGACTAGGCTGAGGTTCAAGATGTTGAACCAAGACGAAGCACAAGGACAAGAGTGGAAAAATCATTCAGTGATCATTTTGTAATCTATTTGCTAGAAAGAGAACCTCTAACTTATGCTGAGGCAGTAAGTTCTTCTGAGAGGCCTTTATGAGAAGAAGCCATAAAGAACGAGATTGATGATCTCCCACCTGGAAGAAAGTCGTTGGGATCCAAATGGATCTTTAAGAGGAAAATGAAACCTGATGGTTCCTTGATAAATATAAGGCCAAGCTTATAATCAAAGGGTATAAACAACGAGAAGGTTTAGACTACTTTGACACGTATTCTCCCATGATGAGAATAAATTCCATAAGGATGATACTTGCTATCGCTCTCTTAAGGAATTTGGAAATAAATCAAATGGATATTAAAACAGCTTTCTTAAATGGAGACTTAGATGAAGAGATCTATATGGAACAACTCGAGGGTTTCCGAGCTCCAAGTATAGAAAAAAAAAGTTTGTAAACTAGTAAAGTCTTTGTATGGTCTAAAGCAAGTGCCTAAGAAGTGACATGGAAAATTTGACTGTGTAATTATTACTAGTGGATTCAAGATCAATGAGAGTGACAAATGCGTTTATGTCAAAGAGATAGACAACGACTATGTCATTTTATATTTATATGTAGACGATATAATCATTGTTGGTAGTAGTGACAAATTGGTCAAATCTACTAAGAACATGTTAAACTCTAAGTTTGACATGAAAGAGATGGGTCTAGCTGATGTGATTTTATGTGTTAAGATCATAAGGACAACATATGATCTAATTTTGAGTAAAGCTAATTACATAGACAGAATTCTTGACAAGTTTAACAAAAATAATTCTGGAGTCGCAAAAACTCCATTAAATAAAAGTATCCTTTTATCCAAGAATCGTTGACATGGTATATCCCAAGTGGAATACTCTCGGATAATAGGAAGTTTGATGTATCTAACAAGTTGTACTAGACCAGATATTGTTTATGTGGTAAGCAAATTGAGTTCGGACACGAGTAATCCTAGTGCTAAACATTGGACTACTATAATTAGAGTACTGAGGTACCTAAGACATACTAGTGATTGTAGACTACATTATACCAGGTATCCATCTGTATTGGAAGGTTACACGGATGCTAATTGGATATCTGATATAAAGGACTCACGCTGCACAAGTGACTATGTGTTTACACTAGCTGGAACAGCTATGTCATGGAAATTCTCAACGCAAACTGTAATAGCCAGGTCCACAATGGAATCTGAGTTCATTGCCTTGGAAACTTGTGGTGAGGAGGCTGCATGGCTACACCATTTTTTGGAGGACATTCCAAAGTGAGAAATACATGTGCCACTTATCAGTATTCATTGTGATAGTCAATTGGTGATTGGAAAGGCACATAGTACTATGTATAATGGTAAGTCGAAACATATTCGTGGTCAACACAATACCATTAGACAAACTCCTCTCAATAGGAATTATCACAATTGACTACGTGAAGTCAAAGGATAATCTTGCGGATCCGCTAACCAAAGGGTTAAATAGAGAGGCAGTTGAAAGGTTGACCAAAGGAATGGGTGTAAAGCCTGTAAAGAGATAAAAGTCTTAAGAAGGAAAACCTAACCTAGTTGACTGGAGAACCCAAGATCTAGGTTTAATGAGACAACCTAATCATAAGACTTAGTGTGGTCACTGTGGGGGTAAACCTCAACTCATTCCTGTCATCAAACAGTGATATGACGGAAAGGATAGCAAACAATTGCTTTAATGATACTTAAGTGAATGATATCATTTATTCTAAACTTAAGTTGTCACCTATGTGAGAGAGAAGTGGGGTCGCTTCAAAGGAGAACTGTTAAGAAACTCTTGCAGAACCAGGACGTGTTCATGGCCAAAATGGACAAAATCATGAGAACAGAACTAAATAAAAATGGTTTCTGTGTATTGCATGTGGGTTTCTCTACACAATACAGTTGGGTAGTTCAAGGATAACGCATCTACTAGACAGCTAGTAGAGCAAACGTACTTTACAAGGAGGAAGTTCAAAGGGTAAAACCTACTTTCTCTCTATGCAGGAATCAGTTGGTGAACACCATCATCATCGTTTTATTCGAAACAATATCTCATTCAGGTGGGGATTGTTGGAAATTGAGTTCAAGTTGAATGAGAATTTGGCTTCTCATGGGACTGGGATCGATTGTCGAACCAAACTTTCGCGGGCCTGATCAACCCACGTTTTGCTCCGGTTCGGATTAAATTTTTCAGTCAAACGGAGAGGTTAATGTGTAACGTCAAAATTAATTCTGTAGAATAAATTTTGGACGGTTGATGGTCAAATGGATAGCTGGTTTAATGGAAAACCATTTTCAGCTTTATTTGAATTAAAAGTTCTAGCATTACTTGACCATTAGGAGCCTTGAATATGAAGGTTAATGTGGTTTGAATGTGTAAAACGTTTAAATGGTTATTAGGCCATAAACCTAGGGATTAAATTGCAATTAAATGGTGAAAACCGTTTGAAACCTTCAGCAACTCAAAGGTTCCTCTCCACACTATAAATGGTGACTCATAGTTCAACAATCGACACCCCCTTTTTCCCTCCTCTCTTCCAGTTTCGATAAGAGCCTTTCTTCCTTCCTATTTTTGGTGTTCATCGGCTTGTTCTAGGTTCACGTTCGCTTGTAGAGTTGTTTTGTGCTAATTAGTCTCTAAATTTCCGTCGTATCCTGGTAAACAGTTGCTAGAGATCCTCAAGCACCTTAGGAGGGGACAAATCTGTGTTTAAAGAGATCGTGTTTTACGAGCCTCGGATTTTTCCTATCCTTATTTTTCTTAGCCTTTGCGAATACTTTGCCCATTTCAACCAACATCCTTTAGACACATTCCGACTACAATTTCGAATGAGAAGGGAGTTGTTTCTTCGAATTGTTGCATCTCTTGAAGGTCATTCTGAATATTTTACATGGAGGGTAGATGCAGCCGGAGTAAAAAGAATTTCTCCTCTCCAAAATGCTGATATTTAACAATTGGCGTTTGGATCACCAGCTGATTCTTTCAATGAGTATCTACTACTTACGAATTGGTGAATCAACTGCGATAGAATGTGTCGAAAAATTTCGTCGAGCCATAATTGAGATTTATGGGGAGCGTTACTTGCGAAAACTGAACGCACGTGATTTGGAACGTTTGCTTAATATGCATTCGGAGCGACATGGATTTCTTGGCATGTTTGGGAGCATCGATTTTATGCATTGGCAGTGGAGAACTTGTCCGGTAGGAAGGAAAGTCCGATTTACTCGAGGTGATAAAAGATGTCCAACTGTAATACTTGAAGCAGTTGCATCCGCCGACTTATGGATATGGCATGTTTTTTTTGGGATTGCAGGGTTGAACAACAACATCAACGTGCTTAACCAATCTCCATTATTTAATGATATCTTGAATGGATACGCTCCTCTAGTTTAATTTACGGTGAACGGTACTCAATATAATAAAGGGTATTATTTAGCAGATAGTATTTATCCTAAGTGGGCAGCATTCGTGAAAAGTTTTACAGTCCCAATGGACAATAAATGGTGTTTGTTTAAGCAAATGCAAGAAACTGCAAGAAAGGATGTTGAACGAGCATTTGGTGTACTCCAAGTTCGTTGGGCTATTAACGCAATCCTGCACGCCTTTGGAGTAGAGATAAATTGAGAGATGTAATGCATGCATGCATTATATTACATAATATGATAATTGAAGATGAATGAGATAAAGTGATAAATTGTACCGCTGGTGATGATGATGGAAGCCCAATACCCAATTTGACACAAGGTGTGCATCAAAATTTTGAAGGTTATCTTCAACAAAGTGCAGAGCTTCGCGATCGTGATATCCATCAAGAACTTCACTCAGATTTGATTGAATACATTTGGCAACGGTTCAGAGGAAATGATAATTGAAATTAATATGCAACGTTTGTTAAGTTTCAATGTCTCGTGGTTATTAAAGTATGTAATTTGATTGTGGTTTTTGTAGTTGGATCTTTTCGGAAAAAAATGCATTGTTATGTACTTTTTTTTTTATCTTGTTTTTGTTTGTTGAATTGTTTTTTGTCGGTTGAAACTTAGATTTTGATTATGTGTTTTAGTGTTTTATTTTAGGGGAAAAAAATTATTTTGTTAAGCGTGATCACGTGTAAAATCATATTTGGTTTGAACAAGATTTATTGGGATAATTTTCGTCAGATTGATAACGCTTAAGCGAAGAGTTGGTTCTGTTTTTGTAATTGATAAGCTGCTTCACTGAACTTTGTTTTTTCTTTTAATCAAAGACACTGTCAGAATTCACATTGTTAGAATTATCCCCTACACTAACAGAATCAATCAAAGACATCTCATCATCAATTTCTTCGCAACTATCGTCTAAATTAGCAGAATCATCATTTAGTTCCGAAGAAACATCATCAAAACCCACAGTTTCAGTAAGCTTCAAAGCCAAAGAGGGAAAATTACCTTGATCCAAGAAAGATTCGCGGGCCTCCCAAATAGTTGATCACCACTGTTTATCTAATGAACTGTCCAAATCGAAGCTCCTGCTGCTTCGTCAGTATTTTCTAACTGTATAACTAGGATACAGCTTCCAGTCCGTACAAGAATTGAAGAGCATCACCAACCATACAGAAAGATGCAACAAATATCTTAGTTTCTGGTGGTGTCAAATTACGGCCGAGAAATTCTTCAATTCGGGTCAGCCAAGAACTATAACCTTCACCAGAGAAAAGAGGAATTCCGGACGGTGAGGGTTCTGGTAATCCAAAGAGAACCGGATTTGGGGGAAACACTTCGGATGATGGAAGGGATAGCAGGGGGTTAACCCTAGGTGCGTCGAAGCTGATGGATTCCATCGATTAATCGAAGGAAATGAGGATTCTAGAACTGAATCCGTAAACGACACTGGGAAATACCGATTTGACAAAAGAAATGGGAAGGACTACAGTTAGAGGAATTGAATTCGAAGATGCGAAATCCGATCGAAATTGACGGTCGGATCCGGAACCAATTCGAACAACACTGCGAATTGAAGGAGGAGACGATAAATCGTCGTGAATCGAAAAAAAGTCGAAATCAGTGAAGAATTTTGAATAAGCGGAATTTAGAGTATTGCGGAAAAAAAATGAAAAACGGGGACTAAAACACCGAGGAACGGCCGGCTCTGATACCAAATGTAATGCTATGGTGGATTAAAGCCCGAAATCAACAAAGAACAGAGAAGAAATTCGAAGACGAAAATTGGGAGCTAGGGTTCTGAACCACTCCGAAGGGAAAACTCATTTTTCAATTCAATTCATTACTATTTGATAATCATATTTTCACCCTACAAAGACTATGGGCTTGTTTACTCAACACTTATTTTGCATTTTTGTCTCATTTTACCTCTTAAAACACCTCTCAAAGACAAATTCCAATACTATCCCAATAACTTTTTAATTTACTTTTTAAAAAATATTCCAAAAATTATTTTTACACAATTTTCATCCACCACCACTGGACCACCTCCACCACCACCCGCCGCCACCGGACCGCCTGCCGCCAGCCGGCGATCGGACAGCCGGATTCCGGTCGGCGGGCAACGGTGGGCGATCCGCTGGCGGCGGCGGCGGCGGAGGTGTTCCAGTGGTGGTCTAAAAATATTATTAGTTTATTTAAAATATCACCCAAGCAACTTTTTAAATTTTATCTCAAACCATATTTTAAATCACATCTCAAACCCAAATCAAAAACTAAAACAAAAACTAAAATAAAATGTTGGCCAAACAAGCCCTATATATAGTCTTAGAGTTTCTGGAAATACAAAGTGACCCCTAGTCTATTAATTTAAGTCAAATGAATCCTGATTCATAACACGGGCTGCAATCAGCCCACTTGGCCCAATACTAATGCTATGTGGGCTGAAATCTGCCCATTAGGATTTAAAGCTTGAAATGGTCAAAATTCATTAGGATCAAAACAAACCCCAAAGCTTGTGAAATTCATTCTTCATTTCTTCTCGTCTCTGATATCGAACAATGGTGGCGGACGCAGCGGCGCAACCGAAGCCCCGGTGGTGGGAATTGGATGACGACGATGGCGAGGATCTCGATTTTCTGCTGCCCCCAAAGCAGGTAATCGGCCCGGACCAGAACGGGATCAAGAAAGTCATCGAGTATAAGTTCAACGAGGAGGGTAACAAGGTTAAGATTACCACCACAACAAAGGTTCGCAAACTTGCTAATGCCCGACTCAGCAAACGCGCCGTCGAGCGCCGTTCATGGTCAAAGTTTGGCGACGCTGTTCATGAAGATGTTGGTGCCCGCCTCACCATGGTTTCCACCGAAGAGATTCTTCTCGAACGCCCTAGAGCCCCAGGTAACGTTTTCCCTTTATTTATTTATTTTTTAGATGTGATTTTCCTTCACAAATTTGTTGTTGTTTATCTAATGAGATTGCACCTTCTAGTCTAGGAGAAACGTGCTGGTTTTTTCTGTTTTCATTTTTCCAATTGGGCTGGTTGATTTTGACGGGGGGCGTGTCAATGATTCTGATGTAAAGAGCATTTATTTTGGTTAGAAAATTGAAATAATTTAGGGCTTATGTTCATTTTGTTAAAATGGATGCTTTTAGAAAGGTCTTTTGGTTAAAAAGAATCAAAGAAAAATTGCCTCTCTATTTGAGAATGTTTCGGAAGGGGTAGCAGCTCATGGAAGGGTCTTTTGGATCAATTTTTGGGGAATTTGGTTGTTAATTCTATCCGGTGACTGTTCTTTCACTTGGAATTTTATTGGCGCTCTTTTTTGTTAAGAAAAATAGTTATGTGATTGAGAATGATTAAGAAAATATCATTGTTATTTATTACTGGTTTTACTTGTTTAAGTTCTGTGTTTTGAACCTTTTGATAAATGAAAGTTTTGAACCTGGAGGTGTTACTGTGAAGAACCTAGTTTGAGAAGTTTTCAGTATTGTTTGCCATCCACGTCTCTTTTCAGTTGTTTGTGGTGCATGAATACTGACAGCATGGAAATATTTTTTTGTTTTTAAAAATTCGGAAATCTAGCTCATATCTACCAATCACATTTTGAAACTAGTTTTGTTTGAGTTGACTGCTAAGACTGCATTGAGGATGATGTGCACAAATTTCAGGAATGTTGCTCAGGCTGTTCATTTTCAATTTGGTTGTTTAGGTCTTACATTAGATCATAGTCGATTGGGTTGAAGGGGATAGGAAATTTGGGATGGCTGGGTTTTGGGATGAGTTGGGTTATTGAGATAAATTGAAAGGTAACCACTATTTCAGAAAATTTCCTCTGTGGACAAAAAGTGGATTGCGCCATTTCTGTTGAATTTTCCATTTACCGGATTTCTTTCTTTGAAATACTTGCTTCAAGGGATTCAAATTATATGGATCCTTGAAATCTTTTAGACTACCTTTTGTTGTTCTTTTGGCCTTCGTTATGTTCTAAATTCATTGTGTTTGGTTAGGCTCCAAACAAGAGGAATCAAATGCTCCAGGAGACCTCTTACCTAAAGGAGGGGCTGTTCTCATGGTGTGTAGGACCTGTGGAAAGAAGGGTGATCACTGGACATCAAGGTGTCCTTACAAGGATCTTGCAAACCCAAGTGATGTTTTTGTTGATAAGCCACCTACAGAGGCCCAGCCGCAGGCACCTGGAGGCGGAAAGTCTTCATATGTTCCTCCTGGTATGAGAGCCGGAGCTGCTGAGAGAGGTGGAACTGATATGGGGAGACGCAGGCATGAGGAGAACTCTGTCAGGGTGACTAATCTTTCAGAGGACACAAGAGAGCCTGATTTGCTTGAGCTGTTCCGTCCTTTCGGTCCTGTGAGCCGAACCTATGTTGCTATTGACCAGAAGACTGGATACAGCAGGGGCTTTGGTTTTGTGAATTTTGTGAGCAGGGAAGATGCTGAGAGAGCCATCAGCAAACTCAATGGCTATGGTTATGATAATCTCATCCTTAGGGTTGAATGGGCTGCTCCTCGGGCGAACTAAGTGATTCCTGAGCTGAGTTTTCTAATAACTTTCCACCTCTTTGGATGTGGTTCTGTGGAAGTTCTTTTTATTGTTCTGGAATAGAGGATGTATAACGTATAACCATATTTGTCATTTGTAATTTTGCTTACCCTTGCTGTATGTACTTCACGGGTGGCAATTTTGATTTGTTTTTATTTTATTTTGTTTTGTTTCTTTCTTATTAAAATGATGGCTTTAGTATCTCAAATTGGATCTTCAGATATCAGTTTTGAGTGATTAAAAATATTAGTGAAATGTTTTAACTGATAGTCTGATTTAATGGATCAATTTATTATCTCTGGGGCAAAATTCGACGGAAATGCATTTGAATCGGCATATTCACCGTTTTTCGAAATTGTTCTTCAACATACTAAAAACAATATTTAGCCTGCGCGTTTACAAAATGTTACAAAATGTTTGAAAAATCACATGACATGCAACACACTTTCCGCCATGAAATGGAGAATATGTAGGCATCAAGTCCCATTTTCTTCGAAATATGTACATCTCTAAGTTATAAAGAACAAGGAAGCCAAAGAAATACAAAAGATCATTGGCGTATCCTGAAAATTGGTATGATTAGGTAGGTAAGTTACAAAATTAGCACTTGGTAGATTCAAAATTTAATCACACATAGTTCCAAATATAGCTTTCAAAGATTTAATTGACATAAAAAATTATTAAGTAAACAAAACTCTTCTTTTTAAATAGGATTCAAGAGAAAAGACATAATTTATCGTCATATTTTTCAGATTTCCAAGTTTACTTTTTTAAATAATTGTTAGTCTATGATATTGATGGGAGCTATGATTAACCAAAAAATATTACTATTATTATTTCATTAATCAATTGATTTATTTTTTTCTCGTGTTTGTACCAGTTAGTGACGGATTTAAAAGGGGGTCAGGGTGGTTGATCGATCCCCCGGCTGGTCGGATTTGGCCAAATCTTTTCTTAGTAGGGTGTCCGTTAGTTGAAAATTTTTCAGTTCGATCCTACGGTGACGGTTGAATAATTCTATTTTTGACCCCCCGATTTGAAAATTCTCGTTCCGTCACTAGTACCAGTCCAAATTATGAATAGAAAACATCATTATTTAATAAAATTTATTATTTATAAGAGTATTTTAAATTACTAGAGAGATTTTAGTGTACCTAGAATCTATGGACTAATAATCTCGATTAACCCAATTACATAATAATAATAATAATAATAATAATAATAATAATAATAATAATAATAATAATAATGTTTTTTAGTACTACGTCCGTGTAATATTAATTGTTCGGGTTTGAATTTTTGAATCTAGTAAAAGTACACGAAAACTAAAACCAGAGTCAATATAACAATTATTTCGGAAAAAAGTAGTATAAATGTAAAAGAATTACAAAAACCCAAGACACTATGTAAATAAATAATTAAATAAAAAGATAATGCTCCCTCCATTCCAAAATAGATATCGTTGGAGTAAAACTCATTTTTTCTTTTTAAAATACATGTCGTTTTCGTATTTCGAGGCATGTTTTACCAATTTCTTCCAACATTGACCCTACATGGAAAATTGTAATTGTGTTTAAAATAAAAGTGTATTAGAACTAAATAATATTAGAAATAGAATTCAATTGAAAGTAAATGAGAATAGATTAGTATTTTAAACAAATATTTATTATTTTCTTAAACTTTCCTCTAATAGAATCAATTTTGAAATGGAGGGAGTAAAATACTAACTACTAGGAAGTTAAAAATAAATTTCTCTAAAGTTAAAAAGATGTATACCCCTAAAAAGATCTTTACAGCCCTATTTTCCGTTGTTTTTTTCTTTTTCGGTTTAAAGGGAAAACCTTCCTACTTTTTGGAATTAATAGTACTTCTATTAAAATTTTCAAATTTCCTCCACATCAAAAGCTTAGCTTGGAAGGCAAACAAAATTGATTTCCTTTGGGTCTCCGACCAGTGAACATTGTCGAAGTGGGAAACCTGTCGCGGCCGGAAAGCCAATCTCACAGAAATTCGCAGCGGCAACTAATGGTGACGACAACGACGGAGTTTGTCGCCCGGACAGGCGGTGCCAGACGTGTGGGTGGAACCTTGCCCGAAATCCATCAAAATTCCAAGAAGCTGCTGCTCGAGGCTCGCGCTGGATTGGAGAAACTTGAGCGCCTAGAATACTCCTCTTCGTCCTTGCCGTCATCGTCTCTGGAATCCTCGCCGGAGGTTTTCGATGCCGTGAAGACAGACATCTCGCATATCCTCTCTCTCTGTGCCGAGATGGATTTCCTGTGGAGATCATACACCGCTAAATCGGAGCGCGATCTCTGGAAAAGGTCTGTTTATTTGGCAGCTTTTTGGAACCCACTGCATTTATCTCCTCTTGCTTGACCAATTTGTCTTTAATTAAGAAAAAAAATGATAATTTCTTGTTCACTATTGCAATTCTCATATTATATTCTGAAGTAAAGCTTCAAATGAACGCCACAGTTTGTAGGTACTGTAAGTTTTGGGGTTACTTAATTGGTTTGGGGAATATGAAGAAAAGTTGTAGGAGTTCTTTCTGGGTGGAATTTTCACACATTATATTCTTCTTTGCTAGAATTATTGTGATCGGACGTTGGGTGATAGGATTTGTAGGACGATAAAAGGTGCATAGACTCTTTTTTGAATTGGGAGCCAATAAATCATGTGTAAACTCTGTAATTTTTTGAAATTTTGGTCTAACATTCAGAGTAGTTCTGCTTGTTTTTCTTTTTAAATATCTTCATGATCGGATGCCTTCGCCTATAATTTTATTGGTTTGTTCCTTGTAGTATCAATGTTAGTACCTGATCTCAGTGTCTTGTTGAGTAAAAGTGGCCAATCCTAACCCAAGTTTAGTTAGTTGCGAGGAGCGCGGGACAAATCATTGAACTGTAGTGCAACAAGTAGTTGAACATCTTAACAGGAACTTTTTAATTTTGACTCATTGCATACATAAAATTTAATTGTTGCTGGATTGTTAATCTACTTTTGTTTTGTTAGACCATTGGTTGAGAGTTAGCTAATGCATCTGATGTTAGATTCTTCTGGTGTGGATTCGTTTTTTGTAGTAGAAGATATACAAACTAGCAGGAGTGTGGTAAAAGTAATTTGGAGTCCTTGGCTGAACTTTAGCTACTGTTACACTTTGATAAATCAACCTCCTTAGCTGAATTCTAACTTTAGGATCTCTAGTTTAATGTATTCCTTATGGTTGTAGTTCTAGTTTGGTCCTTTCCTATTTAGTGCGTGGGATTGTATCAGTGCGATTAGGAATCTTTCAAATTTCAGCCTTAATAAAGTTTGATGGGGGTTTAGGTAAGCATTTAGATAATATCTGAAATCACGATTAGACTAGTGCCTGTTGGTGCCTTCACTACAGTTTCTTCGAAAAAAAGAGGAAAACCAGTGGAAGTAAAGAGGATTTCATCTTAGTTGTCATATGACAAAATTTAATTTGAAGAATCATATAATTGCTGCATGAGGTGGTCTTCTTGGGTGACTCTGAAAATATAACATCTCGGATTCCTTACCTAAGCATAAGCTTATGGAAAACCACAGTAAGTGTGTGAGATCAAGGATTGTATTTATGAATTGTGGTGCTTGATTTAGCTAAACTAATACCGCATTTCGTGAATAAGAGCGAAACATATTGAAAAATCTGAAGACATATAAAGCTGAAAACAAAATTTCTAAACATCAAGCTATCTGAAGACAACATATATCGGCAGTTCTAACTGTGACTGGGAGGCCACAGATTTTTTTTCCCCTGTAATATATATTACTTTATATCATGTGCAGATATTAAAATATGTAGACATCAGTCATTATTCTGTATATTCGTCATAAAAATAGAATGTAGTTATCTTGAAATTTGGAACAGATTATGTTGTTCTGAACCCTTCAGTTTTGTTTTCTAGAGAACAAATACCTCTTCATGTTTACTTTGGCAGTTCCCATCCACCTGTTCTTGGAAAGTAATGTTTGAAGAACTCATTAGTTTTTTTAGTTCTATAGGAAAGGGTTGTTTTTTAAGGATCTCTTTTGATGTGAAATTATTAGATTGGTGATGCAGGAAAATAGGAGCAATATGCTATAGGATTGACACTGTATTTTATTGGACTGATTGTGATAGGATGATGGCCGCGGGGATTTGCAAGATATTTATGGAATCTTGTATGAATAGCTTTGAAGCAAGAAACCAAATGTAAACTTGGTGCTTCTGTTCGGATTTTCCTTCAACTTTCAGAAGTTTGCTTCTTCTTAAAATTCATAGGACTCGATTTTAAGTGACTTCTCGGTTGTATTCTCTTCGTTCCTTGTTGCATCAGTTTTGGTACCAGAGCTTCTTGTTCTCAGGGTTATGTTCAGTCTAACTGGCCATAGTTTGGGCTTATTTAGTGGCAAGGACAAATCATCCAACTTTTGTGCAGCAATTATCTTACCTAAAAGGTTGAAATTTTGTCCCATTGCATTGTGTAAACGGGAGTATACAGACACAAGGGAGGTGACAAGGATTAACTGGCATCCCTTTATGTCATGGAAAGCATGACCTGAACTTGAGCACAGGCCCTTCTTCAAGCATTGTAGTTAGGAAGTTCTACAAAATGATAGTTGTTTAAGAATTTAATTTCTCAGGTTTGCTTGAATGTGATGTGGTTTAGGAAATAGGAAATCAACACGTGTGGACTCTCCCTTAATTATGTGGGTAGGCAGGAGTTCCTACAGTCGTGTGTTTTTTCTTTTCTTTTTCATTTTTTTCAGGTTGAATTCATGTTATGTTCTTTATGCTTTTTTTTATGTTTTTAAAGGAAGAACCAGGATTTGTAGTTCCCCTTTGTTAGTAGCCTTTTGGTTTGTGTTTCAGCATCATGTGTGCAATTGACTTGTTATGCCCAATTCAGAATGTTTCCTGCATTTAATTGACAGTGATTTTGTTGTCATTTCTTTACAAACTCTCTTTCCTTCACAGAATTGTTTTCATCTTAGTGTACATTTTGGAACTACAATATTCATTTTCTTATGTGGTTTCTTTGTAATTTAGTATGTTTTATTTATTTAGCCTCACATTGTTGTTGTAACATTGCACCTATTTCTCTCTTGTAGCTCTATATTCTTTCAAACTTCATTTTCTGATCCTTGTCGTGCCCTGAAGCTTTACATTAACACATTTATATTGGTTAAGGGTAATTGATTAAGCATTAGCAAAAAACTTTGGGGGGCCGGGAAGCTGGGGGTATTGTTTGATTGTATGGGGGTTCAGCAGTTTATCTACTGCATAAATATGGACAGAAAATGGGGGAAGGATGTTCTGGTGCTTGAGGGTTATCCAAAGCACCATTAGAAGACACAGGAAGAAAGTATGGATAGAGTTATCTGGGATCCCTTTTTGTCATTGAAAGCATGAAACTTGAGCAACGGTTCTTTTTTCAACAATGATAACCGAGAGTTCTACATCATGCGATATAGTTGTTCTAGGATTGAAATATTTTATGTTTTTTGCTTGCATGAGAAATGTTTTAGGAAATAGGAAATCAAAGCCACATGGATTTTCCTTTAAATTATGTATGTAGGCATTAATCACTGTAGTTTTCACTCTCTGGAATAGGTTGTAAAATGTAGTTTTAATTTTGTTCTGATTGAACAGAAAAGTGGAACAAGTGGCTGAAGAGGTTGACTCATTAAAAAATGGTCTAGACAAATATTCACTGCGGCATCAAAGACGAAAACAAGAAGCTCAAGAGAGAGCTGAATTGCTGGGACGAACTGTAAGAATCTTATTATGCCTCTTGCATTTCCTGATGAGGATTGTTACAAATACAACTCAGGTCCGATGTAAATCCTCTTATATCATTATTTTAATTTTTTGGTGTATTCTAGATTGGCGAATCTTCTCATATTTTGAGCATCTACGATGAGGAAGCTCAAGAGAGGCAGTCAGTTAAGAAGTCATCGGCAATGCTTCAAGAAGCTTATGAAACAGGGGTTGCAATACTTTCAAAATATAGTGATCAAAGGGATCACCTTAAGGTAGTTATTATCGAAAACTGGGTCACATTGAATTAGTTGCGCATGTCAGCTTTTTCCACCAGCTGATCATCTTCCTAGATCTTTTTCTTAGTCATGGAGTTTTTGAACTGGTTTAGTTTTTAGAAATCACGAGTTATTATGACGAACCAGGATAAGCGTCTTTCGATGACACTGATGTGATATTCGGAATGTTTCTTTTGGTGCAGAGAGCACAGCGGAAAGCACTTGATGTTCTTAACAGATTGGGGTTATCAAATTCTGTGTTGAGACTTATCGAGAGGCGTAATCGTATGGACAGATGGGTTAAATATGCAGGCATGGTTATAACAATCATCATTGTGATCACAATTTGGAGGTGGACGAGCACATAATGATACCTTGGTTTATTGATCAACTGTGACTCTACTGCCTTTTGGTTCATACATTGTGGGCAGGGTCGTATATAGATGTTTAATTCACCGATCTTCATCATCTGGTAAAATTTTGGGCTTAGGTAAACTTTGGTACTAATTGAATAGTAACCTGATTTAGTAGTTGAGAAAGGTGTTCTTTATGGATTTAATTTTCCTTCTATTCGGTTTGGACCATGGAGCAAAAGAGGTAAACAGAGAAACCACTGTTTCGTTCTAAACTCATTCACTAGGAAGAGAGCATTAATTGGCCATCTCCAAAAAATTAAAAGAATTACATAACTGTCATATTACTTCTACTTTTTAAGTTTCATTATGCTTCTACTGTCATGTTACTTCTACTTTTAAGTTTCATTATGCTTTTTCAAAAAAAAAAAAAAAAAGCAGTATTTTCAAACTGTCGCCGGGTTTTTATCGCAAGTTTCTTTTTGTTTTTTTTTTTTGGAAAGGGCTTATAATAAGATTATTCATGAGTTTTTGAAAGATAATGATTGTGAAAACCCTAATGATTGCTAATTAAATCCAGAAGACTTTTTGTAAAGTGGGAGGCTACTAAACGCCTTAAAAATTTCCCTTGAGCGCCCTAATATAACACTAGAAGACCTTTTTGCCCCTAAATGATTTTATAAATTAAGAGTTTCAATTTCATTCTTTCAATTCCTAAATCAATCTTTCATTTCAAATTCTCTCAATCCAAACTCTCAAAAACTTAGATTCAATGGCTGAACGAATGAAACGGCTACGGAAAGAACTACAGAAACTGAATGTACGTAAAAATTTGAATTGTTTTTTTTCAATTAGATTAAATTAGAACTGTTTTTTTTTTAAAAAAAAAAAACTAACCAGCCCCGGCCGGCGAGGGAGATCCGCGCCGGGTCCGCGCC
This sequence comes from Oldenlandia corymbosa var. corymbosa, assembly GCA_949775105.1. Taxonomy (NCBI): domain Eukaryota; kingdom Viridiplantae; phylum Streptophyta; class Magnoliopsida; order Gentianales; family Rubiaceae; genus Oldenlandia; species Oldenlandia corymbosa. The sequence goes on along the minus strand of OX459120.1, from coordinate 16,728,704 downwards.
AGCTCTACTTGCCCCGGCGCGGATCTCCCTCGCCGGCGGGGTCTGGGGTGGCGCCCCTTTCTTCGTCGCCGAAAGGGGAGAGGGGGAGGCGAGAAAGGTCTCACCAGGCGGTTACCGCCTGGCGAGATTTACCGGCCGGTTTTTGTTTTTGTTTTTTTTTTTGTATTATATTATTTATTTAAATTTAATTGTTATTTATGAATTGTATTGTAATTTTAATTTAATTGTTATTATTAGTAATTGTAAATATTATGAAATTTAGTTTAATTATTTATTATTAGTTAAATTTATGATTTTATAGTTTAATGGTAGGAATTTATTTTTATTAGTTTAATTTATTTAGGAAGCATTATTATTAAAAGATATGTTTAATCTTCAGTAAATAATTTAGTTATAATATTTTTGTAGTTTTAGGAATTCAATTGTAGTATTAGGGAGCTTCACGGTTTTTAAATTAATTTGGAAAATTATGAAAGTTACTATAATTAATTTAATTATAGAAAATATATTTGTAGGATTAGTCGGTTTAATTGTAATTAGTCTCAAAAAAATATTAAACGTAGAAATTAAATACTTAGTATAGAAAAATTAAATAAATAAGTACAAATTAAATAAAAAAAGAGGTTAGTAGATAATTAGAGTTAATAAAATATTTGTTTAATTGTGGTTAAAATTAATAATAAATTAAATATTTATTTAATTTTGGTTAAAATATGAAAAATAAAATATGTAGATATTATTAATTGTACTTAGTAGATTTAATAAATTGTACACTTAAGATGTATAGTAGATAATTTTATAATTAGTTATTTAAATAATATAAAACTGTATTAAAGTAATTAACCTAAATTATTAATTTTTTTGGGACGCATTCAGGATTAATTAAAGTTACGTGTAAAATTTAAAACTTTTGTAGGATGGGATATCGCCTCTTGAGGGATCTAGACATCGGCATGCAGTTACGCGCAATCTGTATGCAGAACATCGAGCAGAAAAAGAAAAAAACTTAAAGAAAGTGAAAAATGTACATCCTACGTTTGGCCCACTTGGTGAGTCAGCCAACGTAGATGATGATGATGATTTTGAGGGAGAGGAATCAGCAGAGGATAGTTTTGAGAGTGGGGGGGACGATGTGGATGAGGAGGATGAGGCAGCCGAGTATTCCTCGCCTGAGAGGAGGGATATACATTTTGGAGATAACTCAGTACTGAACCCCATTGGTCGTATTGATGATCAGACTCTAGTTCACCCTACCCGGGGAGGGGGGAGGGGGGAGGGGAAGACCCTTGTTGAATTATCGACCCGGCCCATAGAGCACTCTTTTTAGAGGTCCCAGTACTACTCTTCATCATGCCGGCTCGCAGAGTACTCTTTTTAGAGGTCTCCCTTTGACTAGTCAGCCTCGTTCGCGTTTTGGTGGCGCATCCATTGGTGCCTCTAGCCGTCCTGAGGCAGCTGCAACGTCATCAGGTACGTATTTGTAAATATTTCAGCAGTCATTACTGCTTGGTCAATTTCTTAATTGCATTCGGTTAAGTAAATTTATCAACTATTCTTTATTCGGGTTTCAGATACTAGCAGACGGTCTAAGATTTCTAACGAAGAAATTGATGATTGGGTTGTGACGGACGACGTACCTGCGGGCCATGTGATGGGTCAGTGATTCCTAGTTTTCTTGGCCACACTGCTTATCAGTTGTGGAATGGAGAACCAAGAGATTACCTGACGATGAAGCCAGCGAAGAAGAGTTTGTCTAGATTGCATGGATGGTATGCGCGGTTGCCGGAGAATGCACAGTTGCAGATTCAGAATACCGGTTTGTATCATCTGATTGATACCATGTATGATGACATTGACCTTGCGCTTATTTCTGCATTTATAGAGAGGTGGCAGCCTGACACAAACTCTTTTCACTTGCCGTTAGGGGAAATGACCATAATGATGCATGATGTGGCACACATTTTGGCGATTCTACTTGATGGTTACTTGTTGACCCAATCTCCGGAAGGGGAAATTTTGAAGATGCAGGTCGCGGGATTGCTTGGGATGCCGATGGCTGAGTTAAAGCGTGCATGGAGCCACGGAGGTGTGAGCGGCATATTGATCGAGGAGTGTTGTCGCAGGGTCCTCCCAGCCGTTCAGGTTCAAGCTTGGGTGTGGATCTTGTTAGCCTCGACACTCTTCCTTGACAGGAGTGGGGGCAGGATCAGTGCTTCGCTTATGAACGAGCTCCACGGAGGTATCGAAAATATTGAAGCTTACTCCTGGGGATCCGGTACACTTGCATTCCTCTGCCGTCAGCTTGGGATTGCTAGTGGAGCAGGGTGTACCACGATGGCTGGTTGTATGACCCTTCTCCGGGCATGGATATATGAGTATTTTCCATGCTTCCAGCTCTCCAAGAGGCGGGGACGTCGAGGTGTTGATGGTTGGCCCAGAGCCCGAGACTGGACACCAGTTAGCTATAAGGGCCCGAAGCCTATTCAGAGTCGTCTCCAGCAGATTCGTGCATAACTCGATGCGATGACTGAGCAAGAGGTAGTGTTTCTATTTTATTTCTATGTATTGCGTAAGAGGTATTTCATTGTATGCACTATAATAAATTTTGGTAATGTTCGCAGGTCGAATGGGAGCCATTTGGTCGCGAACTGGCGGCAGCATATTCGAGGACCATCTTCAGTGGGTGGATTATGTACCATGACTTCCAGGAGCCATACATGCCGGAGAGAGTGCTACGCCAGCTCGGTTACGTGCAGTACATACCTCGTGTGCCGCTCACGCTGGTCACTCAGTTTCGCTGGAAAAATGCGCACAAGTATTTTGTTGATCGTCCGATTGCCGAGACCTGTAACTGTTGAGTTAGATTTCTGGAGTCGGAGTGCATCAGCCTCAGTCATTGTATGCCGGTATCGTCTAGTGAGGTAGGACAGGCAGCTGTAGATTACCTCGACTGGTACAGGAGCCATTCACATCCCTTCCTACTGCCGACATCCGTCCCGTCTACATCACGCATCCCAGCGAAGAACTGCACCACTTACGTAAGTTCAACACTAACTGGAATTCCCTTTTTTTAATAACACTGATGCAAGTGTATTAAAACCGCTCACAAAATTAAACTAGCTTCATACCCGTAAAGGTTCCCGTACAACCCAGGGTTATTTATAACCTCATCATACACTATCTATCTGCACAAAACATGATTATTCTGCCCTCCCAACATGCAACTCGCAAAGACGCGGAAACCACAATCGCCATCAGGAGCGACATCAAGATATGACTGAACATGATTGTGGAGTATCTGCAGAATCTTATTCTTATGCATAAACTTGAAAAAGTCTGTCTGCATCACATCTTTAACCAAGTAAAATAATATCATTATTTCTGGATTACATATCAGTATTTTAAGAATAATATAAATTATAATCATACCTCCGCCATTGGGTTCAAAACCCGACGTGTGGCCTCTACTGGAACTGCTGGTGTTAGTCCCACCTTACCCAGTCCATGTACCTGCTCTCGCACGCCATGAAACAAAAGTGCTTTAATTAAATGAAAATAATATTTCGTACATTTAAAAAGATAAAGTAATATCGGACCTCTGCTCTGATCTTCAGCTCCCGACGTATGGCCTCTACTGGAACTGTGGGTGTTCGTCCCACCTTGACCCGATGTACCTTGGCTCGTACCTGCTTTACTGGAACCGCAGGTATTAGTGCCACCCTGACTGCCGTCCCTGTATGCCCACACATTTGGTTTGTCTTGCTTTCTTTTTGAGATGCCTCTTTTCTTCGGCTTGCCCTTGCCTCTCTTTCCAACCCGCGGTTCATTCGATCCGGCTTGGCCTGGGTGAAGTTTGTTGTACATCAATTTGGTGATCTCATGCTGTATTGGCTCCTCAGCAGCGTCCAATTCTTCCACTAACTGCCTGAACAACAATCTGTGAGGAGAAACATCATCCGAACTATCCTTCTGTGTAACCTCACCGATGTCAAGTGTGCTCCAAAATTGGTGTAAGTATTTTGGAGTCAAAATCTCGTTGGCCTCCATTATACGCTTAAGTATACATGCACAAAGGATGGAATGAGTTTGCTTCAGGTAATGATTGCATTCCCAATACACATCATCTCCGAGTTGCTGTGCCCTTTCCAACTCATTGTTCAATAGATTCAAGCAGTAGTGTGAAACATTGCATCTTAATTGGTAGAAAGGGTACTTGTTTTGTTGCCTCCCTATTTTCTGCCTTGATTCTTGCAATTTCTCCCTATGGAGGAATTATAACAAATTAATTAAACAAACTAAACACACAAATTAACTAAAAAGAGATCAAAATCCAGTACCTTATTTGCGTAAGCTGTGTCTCCAGTAACATGTGAACCCTGTGTCAGACTGTTTCAAAAGAAGCATTTGCAGTGCCGAGCCCTTCCTTTAACAACTTGTGTGCGCTCTCCACTCTACAAGTAGTAGTGTTGCCAAGATGCAAATAAGTGTTGGTCCATGCATGCACAAACTTGTCCGCCACCACTAACCATGTCTTCGTGACATACTCTAGAACAGGCTGAAATTGGGACCAATTATGCTCCAGAGACTGTACTTTTTCTTCGTAATCTTCCCGATTTGCAGCTTCGATCACTGTTTTTAAGGCCTTGTACGCGAAACTTTTTGCTATGTTCGCATTTCCGTTCAAAATTCTTTTCACATTTTTTTCAACATCCCTGTAAACGTGCCACGTACACAACAAGTGATGTGTTGATGGAAATACATCATCAAGAGGCCTCATCAGTCCAGGCTCCCGATCAGCCACGATGACACTAGGATGCAGATCATCGCCATACAAGTTACGGAGCAGCCACAGTACCCAATGGTAGCTGTCCCCCGTCTCATCACTCAGAAGAGCATATGCTATAAGGAAGGTCTAATTGAAAGGGATCATTCCAACAAACTCCACAAGAGGCATTTTATATTTGTTTGTGCTGTATGTGGAATCTACACAAATAACCCAAGGATACATCCGCAACAGCAACAAAGAATCCGAATGTGCGAAAAACACGTGGGATAACCTCTGTGTCTCTTCATCGCACTCCGTGAAGATGATGTATTTGTGTTGTTTTGCAACCTCTAACACCTTTCCCACGACGTCCATGGCAGCCAGGTCATCTAGAACTGGGAACCCCTCCTTACGCAATTGATTTCTGTAGTTGTAGACTTGTTTGGAGGTAACCTTTTCATCAGGAAATTGTGTCCATATCACCTGTAAAATGTGGACTGCCTTAGTCCCAGATTTAGAGTACTCCTTAATAAGCTCTTTCACTTCTGCACTCAATGGCCTCCTGACTCGAGGTGGATCTTTCAATGAATGGTTGTGCATTCCCCACGGACCTGGATGTACACGGATCGCCCACCTATCATATATCTTGTAAATAGTAACGTGAAACAGGCATCCGGTCATCTGTGTCTTTGTATTGAGTCGGGCGCGCACGTTTTCATCCATCTGTTGACCTTGGTACCGCCCTCCTTTATGACAAAGGAGTATAGTACTACTATCCTTGTGCGAGGATACACTTAACTCCATGTTGTAGATATTCGCAATACCCTTCGCATATGCAACAACTTCCTTATTCGTGGCAAAAGTCTCGTCTGTAGCAAAAGGCGGACTATAATCGACTCCATCCCCCTGATCAAACATATCCTGCACACATTAAAAACGAATTATATCATAACTTAAATTAACTCTAATAATATTAAACCACAAATAATTTGCTATGAGCAAAAAAAAAAAAAAATAATCCGATATAATGATCTTATACTTTAAAGATAATTAATATATACTAATAATAAATTAAATATATTATTAACAAAAATTTATTATTTTAACAAAAACCCTAAACCCTAACACCTAAACCCTATACCCATTAACATCCTACCTAAACACCCATTTAACAAGAAACAAACTATTTCCTACGAACATACTATGTAATTCACATAATTAAAACATATAACAATCTAAATACATTATTAACAAGAAATTAACTCATTTAATATAACAACTACAACCTATGAACAAAATAGGTAATTAAAAAACATTCTCTAAATGTCATAAACCCTAATTTTCTAAACAAATATTAAACTACCAAAAAAATACTCAAATAAAATAAATACATGAATTAAATAAATTTATTAAACTAATAATAATATTTATTAAACTAATAAATATTAAATATATTAAAAAATTATAAAAAAAATTATTAAATTAAAAAAAATGGGTGGCGCCCAACCACCCATCGGGTGGTTGGCGAGCATTTGCTTGCCAACCCGGACAAAGGTGGCGCCAGATTCGCCTAAGGCGAAGGCCGTCTCGCCTCCCTATAAAGGAAGGCGAGTTTATTGGGGGTGGCGTGTTTCTCCTGCGCCAGCCGTTCTCCCTCGCCCCCTCCCCCCCTTTTTCGAAAAAAAAAACTTACCTCCATTTGTAGGGGCGTGTCCGTCTTTCGGGGGCGCTCAAATCAAACAATAAGGGCGCTCGACAGTTCGACCCTTTGTAAAAGGGTGATGATTATGCCAAAATAACTCTTAGCATCCAAACGAATTTGGAGTAAAAAAACACAATTACCCCAATCTTAAAGAATGTCAATACATCAAAATCTTTCACCGGCCTCCTTGAATCCACAACCATCCCACCGCTGAAGATAAAGTAGAAAAAAAATTGTCCTCGCCAATATCCGATAGATTTCTGATTTCATGGCTTTTTGGTTCCACCTTCAAGAAAATACTATCCTCGTTGGCCACCATTGTTTTTTTTGTCTCTCTCTCTCTCTCTCTTTTCTTTTTCTTTTTTTGAAAACTCTTTCCCTGTTTCATTTCTATTGAGGCCAAAAATTTTAGCTTTAACAAGCTTCTTATAAATTCTTGTAATTCTTTGGTCAAAGAACACTCTAAGAACCTTGGTACCAAAAAAAAAAATCACCAAACTCAATTCCTTTGATGCAAACAAGCAATTTTAAACACATTTATGAACATCTTGGTATAACTTTTCTAATCAAACTCAATTTTCTTTCTCTATGATTTTCCTCTCATCTGCAAAATCAGAAATTGTAGCTTTTTTCTTCTCCAAAATTGACATTCTATTTCTTTATCCCCTCTCTTCGCCCAAAATTAACATTTAATTGGATGGGTTTTATGATTTTGTGGGAAGTTGGGAATGACGGTAGATTCAAGGTTGGATAGAGGTGAAAAATTTTGATGTTGTATTGATATTCTTTAAAATTGGGATAATGGTGCCTTTTTACTCCAAATTTGTTTTGGATGTTAAAAATTGTTCCGGCGAAACACATGACCTTTGCAAAAATATAAATTATGCTTCTCACCCTGTTAGGATCATTAAACCAGTGGATGTCGTTTCTATGTGTTGCAAGTGATCACGTTAGTTGTTGGAAAGAATGATCCTAAATCAATAAAGGTCTAAAGCAAACTTTTAAATTATTACCAACCCTTTAGTAATCATATTGAGTTGATATTGGTAAATAATCTTACAAACAATATAATTTTTTATCATTAATTTTTTTTAAATAAATTTTTGGGAACCTGGGAGCTTCACAAGAACTTCACAGTAGATTAAACCCACACGGGCGCATCCAATGGTGTACTTAAACAATTTTGACACCTATAAATTTATAAAATAACCTAATAAGTAATTTGGCCAAGGTTATACTTTGGGAGTGTTAAATAAAAATTGAGATTAGGTAAAATCGAACTTAATGGATACATTGGAAGCATCATTGGATTGAAAAAATCGATCTTCTGAAAGTTTAACTCTATCTCAGTATGCCATTACAGATTAAGCTATATGAAAGGTTGATAAGAAAACCAAAAACTCTTAATATAAGTATTTAATTGACAATATACTGAAAGAAAATGGGAAACAAATGGAGAGATTATTGCGGGGAGAAGCTATCTTCATCCCAGATTTATACACATGCATTTAGCATTTTAACTACTCACGATTATTTTTTTTTTCTATAAATAGAAAACGAGAGCAAAGTTTGTAATTTCATTATTTGGCATTGATGTGAACATCAGGAGTTGGATCAAAATCATTCAAATCAAGATGTTCAAGATGATGATGGTCAATAATCTCAAGGTAAAACATTGAAATGGTTGTTGATTAAGATCCATTGTCTAACATTCAAACAGGCCTATAATTATTAGATATCGTGATGGGAAGATTGCTTAAACACACAACAAACATCCAAGCTTGATTTGAAGTTCAAGATGTAGTCAAAACCAAGGGGTCGGATTGTACCACGCACACCATGTTAAACTAGAGGTAGTAACATCGGGTGACGAAGCAGTTGACGACAGCTTTTAGGGTTTTGTTTGATTTTTCCTATTTTAATTAGATATTCATTTTCTGAAAGTTTCCTTTAGTTTTTATTTTTTTTTAAATCCACCCCAGTTTACCTCACTTAAATTTGGATAAAATCTCTCTTACAAATCTTTGGTGAGAATTTAACTTGGGTCTACTCCGAAACGCACTAAAACTAAAACTAAATCTTTTGTGCAATTCCATATTTTTAATTAATTATTAAGGTTTGGAATCAAAACCAACTAAAACTCGGTTTTGGAATTCAATACAAATGGGGATTTTCTTTTCTTTGGCAAACACATAGGGATACCTTGATAAGTACATATCGGTTTATTGAATTTTCAGTACAAAATTTGTGAGTTAAACTCCTATTTTTGTTCTTTTTTCCGTAATTCCTGTGAGAATGAATTACGTTGCACAGACTATTGTTCTTGCTTTATGTGTTTGGATGCATTTCTTTGTCGTTCAAGCTGAGCACATGAATTCCAAACTTTAATACAGCCTGTAGGCTGATTGAATCGTTTGGTTAGAGTTACAAATCACGAAACATTTTCCTTCTTATTTCTTCCATCAAATCCAACTAAGCATTTTTTAGTGGTGTGTTGTAGTTCTTTGTTCGATTCTTGTAGTTTTGCCACACGAAGTTCAAGTCCTCGGATCTTCTTAATCAAACAAGCTCCTGCATATCTGTTATCTTTGGGATGTGGACATTAAAGTGTTCAAGCTCAAGAGAATCATATGTGCAAGATGTGTAACCTGGAAAATTTTAGTATATAGTAGATATATGCACTTATTCAATGTAACAAACTAATATGAATACATATTAGTGTTTTGTTTTGGGCCCCATGTATTTTGACGATGTATATATAGAAAGCCTAGGTTCTCTCTCTCTCTCTCTCTCTCTCTCTCTCTCTCTCTCTCTCTCTCTCTCTCTCTCGTAAAATTAGCATCCTCCATCAATTGTATCAGGTTACACAAGCTGATATGGTGCAACCGTTATATTGAAAATTTGCTCGTAAACCTTTCAAGTTCAAGCTCCTCAGATCATTTGTGATCATTTATCTAATCTTAAAGGTCCAATGATGAGATCTCAAAAGAAAAAGATGTATCAGATGCCCAAAAACTTGTTCATAGATTTTCACACGCTCAATGTAGCCTACTTACATGGATTTCATTTTTACATTTGAATGACATAGAACCTCTCAATGCATGTCGGACTTAGGTTGGAATGGAGTTGATGAAAGAAAACAACCAATAATTAAGTTGGATTTGTCGAGCAAAGTTGTTAGAAGACATGAACGTCGACGAATATTGTTGTGCTCCCTTCTACTTGCGCCCAAGCCGAAAGGCAGATGGTTCTTTTTTCCTTTTATTTAGCATATTTGCAGGTGTCCAGTCGACTACAATAACTAAATTCCTTTATTGAATTGTAGGCACCTTGATGGATATGACAATTGGGCAAATGATTTACAGTTGTTCAATGATCACGTCGAGACTTGAACTCTTGGCCTATGGTTAAGGGTGGATTAACCACACACACTTCACTCTTACCTCTTTGGTTTCAAAGGAATGGTTCTTAAACCTTATCATTTGAATAATCCCTAAATTATTTGGAATATAAATTTTATTGTAATTTGTGAATTTATTTGAGCTATTTTTACCATAATTATTTAATTAAATTTGAGTAATTTTTAGAGACCTAAAATCCAACATGATTTTGTAGATTTAAGCTAGGTTAAATTCCAGTCATCCTTTCACCATAAAAAGAAAAATTTCAACAATTCATTAATCGTCCAATAGTTGCGGAATTTTATACATCAACTAAGGAGATATTTCTCTTTGGTAATATTCAATATTTCGAAGGTTGTTGGTTGTGTTTTAGACTAGTTTTAATTCAGAGAGTTACATGCATGCCCTTCAAGGGTGATGCCTTAATTGTTGAGTGTTGTAGACAATGTTTTTATGGAGCATTTTGGCTCATTTCCACCATAAGTGTTTGGTTTAGTGTTTTCATGGGGGTTGTGTCACCACATACACTTTCACATACTGGAATCTTGCCCATATTTTACTAGAAGTTTTTGTGATTTGACATCCTTTTGTGTGCATGTGTTTTTGGTCCATTTTAAGCAACATCTCTAGTTTGGAAATCAAGCAAACTTCCGCATTAACAATGTAAATTCTTATCAATTTGGCCTCAGATTTTTGAGTTTATTTCTTGTTTGTTCAAATATATCAATGCTCCTCATTGGTCTATTCTCATGTTTTTCATTTTCTTCTCATGAGATCATGGATTGCACCAACACAAAAACTCTTAAGAATACATAAGTTACTAGCACCATTGATCTAACATCTGGTCTTGCCACTTGAAATAGCACCAACTCAGCAAATATTGCACCAGAACTAATGCAAAAAAAATTTCATAAGTCATATCATTGTTGTTAACATAAGAAATATGAGAGCACCTCAGGCTGAAGCCAACAATGACAGAAGAAACTCGAACATTAATGAAATTTCTAATATGTTGAGAAACCAACCGTGACGTGATCACGAAGAATACAAGAACTTTAATGAACAGAATATCTGCCCCTAGAGGACATTAGTTTTAAGAGTCCCAAATTCAATGCGAGGCAGACCATCATTTTATTTAGTAAGTTTTAAAAACACCACATAGTGTTAGAGGAAAAACCATGGCTACTCAAACAAAGGAGTTTGTATTTCAAAAGGAAAAATTTACTTTGAAGGGGATAAATTGTAGGCCAAAATTAATAAGATTTATGGAAAGATTATTGTTTGAGGTACATGTAACAATTAAGGCAATTTAGGAATCAGCAAAACAACAACTTTTGCACAAACATATTGACTAAGGAAGCACTTAGTCTTCATAGATACTCCCCCCGTCCCACAAAAATAGTCCAGTTTGATTAAAAAGTTTGTCCCAATAAATAGTCCAGTTTGAGAAAGTCAAAATTAAATTTGCTTGAAATGACCAGAGTAGCCTTGAATGTTATAACCTACAGTCAAATTTAAACAGATCTTGACCTAAATCCAAATCTACTTAGCCGGCCGCCAAGCTCCCCACCCCACCACCGGTGGCTCCTCAGATTTCTTTGTATGCCGGGGTTTGGAGTTCAATTTCCCAAATCACCATGGCCTTGTGATTTGGATCCGCTCCTCTGTAGTTTCCGAATTTAGTGTAAGATTCACAACATCAAGATTAAATAGCTGATTTCCCTTGCTCTTCTGATCTGAATTTGCTCTGTTTTATATCCTCGGACTCGGGGAACAATTAAGGTTACTAAAAATGTTTAATATCTTTTTTTTTTTGGCTTATACTTCTCTTCTTTTGAAGGACGGATGGCTGCTATATAGCTTGATTCTAAACTGATTTAATGACGAAAAATCATGATTTTCATGATTGATTTGTCAAAAAATGGGAGAAGATGATGGGAAAGGAAAGACGTCGACTTCGTTGGTGGTGGTGTAGTGGTTGTTCATGGAGTTCTAGCCGGTTATTAAGCTTCGGCTGTGATGTGTTCTCCGGCGCAAAAGAGGAGAAATATGTTTTGGTTTACAAAATTTTCACGATCGACGGATGACATAAATATGGGTAAAAATGGAAGTTTGGAGCTTAAAATGAGCTGTACATGACTGGAGTTGATCAAATTGAAAAAGTTGTACATTTTGAAATTGAATTATTTTTGTGGGACGGAGGGAGTATTTTTCTTGGATGTAATCCCTAGTAGTATCAGTGTAACATTAGAGAACGAACCTTCTCCGTGCAATGTCGTAACTGAGGCTTTGCAAATTCTATTTTAACCACCTAAAAAAAGAGGTTTTCGTAAGGAGAAAATTTATATAATTGGTGATAAGATGTTGGATACCTACATTAGCTCTTTTCATACTAATGACTTTTGGACGAACGATATGAAATAATTACGTGAGAGAACTCCAGAATGGAAAATATTATCGATTGCAAAGACAATGATTGGCTAGCCAACAGATCTTGAGTATGCGCAAAATTTATGATTTTACACCATGGGTGAAACCCTACTAATGCCTGTATCATGTACGACTTCAACCATTTGAGGAAATACAACGAAATACATGATTTTTGTACCGGTTTAGATGCTACATATTCTATTCACCTATTAGATTATTATTTAAGTAGGTGCGCACCTTGGAAAAGCCGTATAAATTGCTAGAAAATTTATTTGCTTTGCTACATTGAATGGTGAACATATTGGCTTTAATGTAACTATTTATTTCTTGATATGTGATCGTGGTGTTAGATATAATATAAAGGTCGATGATGAATCTATAGACAATTATTAAAAAATAAATATCCAAAGATGGAAAAAAGCACATGTTACATGATCACTTGGCGTTGGGGGAAGTACTGTTGTTATTCTTGTAGCTAAACCTAAAAATGTGATAGTGGAAATAGGTAATACCATACACTATGAACTCTAATCATAGTTTTCTATCTTCTAATTCAATTTTGTTCTAGGAAATTCTATTTTCTTCATCTTTTTATTTTTTTTTCCTAAAAGAAAAAACTAAGGCAACTCTGGGGGCTCAACCTCAAATTTTGAAATCAAATCTTGTCTTCTTAAAAAAGTGTTAGGTTATATCAACAATTCAAAAGATAATAAATATTGTTATCTTCTTTGCATCTCTATAGCTAAACCGTTCAATCCAACTCTCCTTAAGGACATATACTTTAGATAACAATCAATATTGATAGCTTGAGGGTGCATCAAATTTTTTTAATTTTTTTTCTCCCCTCATTTATATATACATGTATATATATATATATATATATATATATATATATATATATATCAACACAAAAAAATTGAAAGGGGCAAAAAAACCCTTCATAGCAGAGAGACCTTACAAGAATGAATGCTAACCCAAACTAAAAAAGATAATAAAGGGAATCAGAAGACAAAGGGAAACAAAAAAACCCTATATAGCAGAGAGACCTTACAAGAATGAATACTAAATGCCATGATGTGAGAATTTGGAATTTCGAAAAAGTAACCAAAGAAAAATATTGTGAAGAAGTTTATATTCCTTGCACAGTTTATGGGATGATTCTTCACTTGGTTTTATATGGGAGGGTTTGGGATGATTTTCTAATTCACAGTTTATGGGATGATTCTCTAATTTGCTTGGTTTTATATGGATTCTCTAATTCACGTGGTTCTAAAGAAATTGGCCGAATAAGCATGTAAACAAAGAAGACTACAAATTTTTGAAAATGTGAATTTTTCTTTTTTTTTCGGGGATCCAAATCAATATGACATATAGCGGCATAGGTGCAGCTCATTTTTTGTTTGCATAGAGAAATCATTGTGATGATTAACGAGGGAGGACAATCTAGAGGTTAATATTGATGATAATTAAAAGGGTTAGTATTAAAACTTGATTTCGTGCAATATCTAAAACACCCTCACCTTTTCAACAAATATCAAACACACCACTTGACCAACAAAAGAAATAGGAGGAAATGGCGGGAGAGAGAGAAGGGAGGAAAATATTTTATTGAAGATGACAATGGATGACAAGAGCAAATGGCAGGGAGAGAAAGTATTCTTTCCATTTGACTTCCAAGTTTTGCTCTGATTTTTGTGAATTCATTAAGGGTTTGTTGGTGGTGGTGGAATGGTTTGGATTGGTGGAGAAGGGAAATTATGGCAACGGACTTCTTGTTGGGGTTTTGAATTTGGCTCAGCTGTTTGGTTTTATCTTTTTGTACAATTCAAGGTTTAAATGATGTTAATCTCTCTCTAGCGATATATATATATATATATATATCAACTTTTTTTTTTCTAAATCTCCTCCATTTGTATGTCTCTTTCTTTCTTTTTTTGAATACGTAAAGTGTATCCCTTCTCAAGTGAGGGAATTGAATTTTCAAATGACGGAATCGATTGGTGTGAGCTCGTCGTTGAGAACTAAGTTCTCCACCGGCTGATTCCCCCCCCCCCGGCCATGGTAAGATTTTTCTTTTCCCTTTTTTCTCGTCTTGAAATAGTTGGCGTTATTGGTGTCTGGAGAATAACCTTTCTACTCATTTTGGTTGTTTAATTTTAATTTCATAGTCTTAGTTTGTTAAAAAAGGAGACTATAAAAAATTCTGGATATAATTAATAAGAAGTACAAGTCTAGTTGCTATCAGTAAAAACAACTATTGAATTGTAGAATTAAATCTAGTTTTCTTGAAAAAGCTTTTATGTTATACCAATTGCCCAACTGATAATTTATATTGTTTTTTATTGTTTTTCTCTCTTTTATCCTCATTTTGAATTTTCATCTCAATCACAATATCATCATCACCTCTTGCTCTGTCACATCCACCTCTCTCGATTTCAAGTTGCAACTGGAAAATATTGAATAATCTAAATAAAGAAACTTTAAGAGAAAGATAAATATTGTCATAATTAGCGCTATAGTTACCATTGGAAGCTCCTATATCAATTTTTTCATGCTAGTACTTACTACTACATTATATACCTATTTGTGCATTTAAGCCTACTGTATTAGTAGATATTGAATGGTCCTGAATCTCTTCATTGGGGAAGCTGGGAGTTACGGTTTTAGGTAAAAAATTATTGATTTTTTTAATTGGTCAAAAAGGATTTTGATCTTTTAGGATAATGATTTCAGTAAAAACTTCCGTTCAATTATGCTTGCATTTGTTGTCTTGCTATTTGGATTAATGAATGTTTTGAACCTGTAACATTTTCTCCTTGTTTTAGTTGTTGATCATACTACTACTTTAACATTTCAATACTTGTTCTACTATAATGCTTCTAAAAAATTCGAATAATTACATACTACATTAGAAGCATTTGATTTTTTGAGAGTTTTCTAATGGGTTTATTTTTTTTTTCCTATTAGCTCAGAACTTTAGAGTTACACAAGTCTAAAAGAAACCACTTCAAACAAGTATGTTGGTTTTATGTTTTTCCTTTGAATGCATAGTTCTATTAGAATCCAAACGTCTTATTTCCACAGACATTTTCCAATATATATTACTGGATTTAAATTATTAGGATTAGTCATTATATTCTCTTCAGTTTTATATTGGGTTTGAGTTGTGTGCATCTTTATTGGGGTGAGTATGGAATAAATTAAAATGATTATGATGGAAATATTCCCGCGGAAGTTCTGCAAACATTAGGCAACATAAAACAAGATCAAGTGTTTGGGATGTATTTGAAAAATTGTCAATTAATGATGAGAGAAGACAAAAAAACATCTTTCTAATATCTTTATTGCCTTTTTCCACAGACAAAATTATAAGCTGGCAATGATTGGTGCAAATTAATTTTTCAGGAGCCTCATAGACAAGAATCAAACTTGGTAAAGACGATTGTTCTTTTTGGTTTGACAATTAAATGTGCATTGAAAGATTAAGGAATCGCCAGCAAAGCAACATGCCACTGCCTTGTTTGACCAATAAGAGAGTATCTTGATGATCAAGATAGATTTCTGGATTTTATTCGTGATCACTTCACAGAAAAAAAATTCTAGCACCTGAAGTACCAGAATTGTGTACTATTGGATGAGGAAGATCGAGTGATATGGACAGCAACGCCAACTGGAATCTTCATTGTAGCAACTGTTTTTGAAGTTTCAGGGAAGGGAACCAGGGTGAGCACTGGTTGAAGCACATTTGAACTGTTTATTCTCAGTAAAAATCTCTTTTTTTGTTTAGAAACTTTATAATCAACTGGTTCCTCTCTCAGGTGTCATTAGTAAAATGGGCATCATTGATTTTTCGTCACGATGCTCTCTCTTTCATGAACAAGAAGAGACAATTCATCATTACTTTTCGAGTGGAAAATTGCTACAAAAGTGTGGAATTATTTTGCTGAAACACTTGGACTAATCATACCCAAAATGGAAAGTTTGCGTGGTCTTCCAAATAAGTTTGGTTCAACAAAGGAAGTTAATCAACAACTATTAAGTCTATTATCATGATTGTATCTGCTTTCGTTCTCTATGAACTATGGAAAGCAAGGAACCACTTGACGTTTGAACATACAAATTTTTCCTTAATTCTATAATTTGTGCTATAAACACTATTATTTTAAGTTTAATGAGAGCGCATTATTTTAGAGCTGGCACACCAATGAAGGAGAGGAAATTGGAAGAAATGTTTAATGTTCGAGTATCTTCCCCAAAGATGAAGGAGAACACAGTTGTATCATGTAGGGTTGTACATTTTGATCCACGATTCGGGTCGAACCGATTATCCGATTCAAATCGAACATGAACCAACCCAAAATTTCAGCTTCAATTTGGATCGGTTCAGATCAATAATTTTAAAAGTGGAAAGGATTGGATTGGTTCAGATAAAGTATATATCCAAATTGAACCGAATCAAACTAAAGTAAAAAAATTAATTCTAACAAAATTTTTTAATTAATGTTAATAATTACGCTATTGACCACCACCAACCATCTTTGACCACCATCGCCAGTAGTGACACCATCACCACTATCCTTCGACAATATTTTTGGCAAACTCACGTAAAAATTGACTGATCTATCGAGCCGGTGACCGGCATGATGACATCATCATTACTTTTAGATTACATTATCATGTATGAAATGGATCAATTCAATTTAGCTTCGAAATTTATCCCAAACCGATCCGAACCGAATTGTTGGTTACCCAAAAGAAAAGCGATCCATTTCTGATCCGATCCAAAATAACGGTTTAGATCGGAGCGAATTTTTAAAAATAAACAACCCTAGTTTTATTGATTCCTCCATATAGCAGTAGCTACATTTTGAATAGTGAATGGATCAGTACGAATAACACCGGGTAAAGCGGGATGGAGTTTTGTAATACACAATGAAACCAGAAAATTTATACATGTTGCTAATGGATACATGGGAGCTGATTATAGCTTAGCTGTATAAACTCAAGGAATCTTAGTTGGTCTTAAGAGCTTTTTTTTTTTTTGGTGAAACTATAAATTTTATATACAATAACACCAAAACAGCCGCAAGTATCTTACATCATTTGCAACACTACTTAAATGCTAACAAAATTGCAGAGACTATTGAGAGCCTCAGGATAACACGTTTTCAGATCTAATTACAAGTAATACCAAGTTTCTGCTTCAAAAAAATTAAGGAAAAAACTTTTGCAAAATATCCTCCTTTTTAGCATTGCTTCTGACCCCTAGCTTTCTTCTGAACCTGCAACTTAGCTTTGAATCAATCTGATCAAAACCTCCGGTTTTCTTTCGTTACCCTCAAATTGTCGCTTGTTCCTCTCTTCCCATAGGTGGTATAAACCAGTAGTTACAGCGCCAACAACAACTTCCTCTTAGTTTTATGGCCCTTCTACATGGACAACAACTGAGCTTTTCATCTAGAATCACATTCATCAAGTCGCCTGCACCCCAACCAATTTCGTAGCAGATCCAGCAGTCTCTTCGAAAAACAATATTGAAAGAATAAGTGATCAATAGTCTCCACCTGCACTTTACACAGAATGCACATAGAATCTGCTACCACTATACTCATCCTGAGAAGTACATCCTTTGATAACACACGTTTCTTCCAAATCAACCACGATAGAAACCCATGTTTTGGGATATTATCCTTGGCCCATATACATTAAGCTTCCCTCTGCCTTGCATTTCTTCCTTTCAACCATTTATAACCAGTAGCTATAGTGTATCTCCCATTGTTGCATGCCTGCCATTTCAGACCATCAAAGCCATGCTTTAATTGCTCCTTTCAGTATTTGCTTCCATTGCCAACTAGAATCCAATTTTGGCTGCATCTCCCAGAAGTTTTCCTGTTTAATGTATATCCCATGGATCCATTTTACCCAGAGTGACTCTTTTTGCAATTCCAAGTGCCACACCTGCTTGCCAATAGCCACCCTGTTCCAGAGTTGAGCATCCCTTATACCCAGCCCCCTGCTCCTTTTTCTTGACACACTTCCTACCACTTCACCAAGGAAATGGTCTTAAGAGTTGCAAGAGGATATATTGGCAAAAAACTCAGGTTCAGTTCGACAATAAAGTAGTAGGTGAGCTAATTAATACAGATAAATATTTCCCTGGCCACACTAGTATACTTTAGCAGAAACCTTAGCAATATTGATTCGAATGAAGTATCAAGTCAAAACTATTTTTTGAGAGATAAATAGTGTGGCAGATGCACTTACAAAAGGGGAGATGAAGGGGTTCCAATAGAATATGGAAATCTTTGTGAACTTTCTACAGAAGCTCGTGGATACCTATATCTAGACCAATGATTGCTTCCTTACTTGAGATTTAAATAGTTTTCATCTTTGTTTTCTTTATTTTTTCATCTTCGTTTTTCTTAATTGTAATGATATAATATAAGTTAATAAGGCTGAATTTTGTTTAATTAAGATAGATATAGAATTTATTTTAAAATATAGGAAACTATAATTATTTTTCTTTTGTTTGTACCAAAACTGTCATGAGATTTGTAGTAACTCCTTTGTATGTATGATAGTTTTTCTTTAGTTTGCACCAGAAATGTCATGAATTTTTGAAAAAAAATTTTCTAAGCTAGTCTTCTATTGTATATGCATTCCCTTATGTAATTTATTTTTTAAAATTAATAAAATCAGGAGATGTCTGCCAAGTCATCTTGAATTTGTATATATATATATATATATATATATATATATATATATATATATATATATATACAACCAAACATATCTCACAGTGGCATACAATAACTTAACAATAAAACACAACATATAAGGATAATGATATGGGAATAGAAATTTTTGGAAAATTTTAACTGGAAATGAACCATAACCATCCATACATACACCTTACGTTCAAGGGTTTATGCATTTAAGGGTTAGGCCGGATAGTTAAGTTTCAGGCGCATCATTCCCTGTAGATTTTCTTGTCAAACTTTCCTTGTATATATCACCACTCTATATATAAATATGTATAATATACTCTAAAACTTCATATGTCTTTCAAATAGGTACATCTAACAGCATTGCACCGGTCCACCTAGTCTTGCTTTGTACAGTAAATGAATCGGAAGAGGGTCTATAAAATCTTAGAAACTTGAAGGAAATACCCATTCTACTTTGCATATATCACATAAATTCTTCTTGAAGCCTAATCATAGTATCCTCTGTAATCATTGCAGTTGTAAGATCTCTAAAAAACAAACTTTGCTCAGAACTTTACATACCGATAGAGGCGGCATTTCCCAGAAAAGAACTATTGGGATTAGTCACTGTATAAACACGTAAAAATCATGACTTTCATCACAAAAAGTTTAAGACTTTTGCAAATCTACATAATCTCAAATTTGAAACATACCCACCAGGATAATGAACTTTTGTAAACCACTCACGAACAGCTTTTTTTCTTCTCTTTTTCTAAGCTATTAGAAATTTTTGGATATTTTCCTGTTCAGTCATTTTTCTACAACTCCTTACGCTTGCAACAAATCTTTAGATCTCCTTTTTCCTTGTAGCCTTATTCTTGGTTCTTCCTTCAATTCCAGTATTATATCAAATATAATCTCAAACATATTTTTCTCAATGTGCATTATGATGAATAAAGAAAATCCAGAAATACTTCGTTTTCTCCAACCACAACCATATGACTTGTAGATAGAAGACTTACATTGTTTCCCATCAAGATCAGTGGCTTTCTTCAATCCCCAATAATCAATTTGCTTTAGAAAATTTTCATTGGTTAATGGCAAAGGAGGTGAAGACTCCTCAATCTGAATTTTCATGAAGCAATTTTTATTTTTTCTTTAAACATGGGTCATTTCAAAAAATTGACGATGACACTTTAACCACGAAACCTTCCACCATTGATGAGCTAAATAACTTTGATTTTTCCATATGACGAGAAATCGCTAATGGCATATTGCCAAAAGTATGCCGAAGTGAACCAATTTCATATTCACCATCATTAAATCTGTGGCTGCTCAAAATACCAATCATTCCTAGTAAATGATCGAGCCTCAAAGTTGGGAATATGACATGTAATCATGCTGTCAAGGACAAAGTAAAAGAGCTTCACAATTACATTCTTTGAAAATGGTCGAGGTATTGTTGTATCATCCACCCACAAAATAAAGTTTTGTGTCCAATCTCCCAGATCGTACACGAAACTCAATATGTGGTCGGATCATTTTCATCACAATGAATAAAAGATGGGATAAGGACAAACACCCCCTTGAGTTTTGTCCCAAAGACTAATACTGCCTGAGCGTTTTGTGTAAGGACAAACACCCCCAGAGTTTTTGTCCCAATGACTAAAACCCCCTTGTGGGAAAGTGGTGAAATTCAATGAGATAGCAATAAAATTATGTGTAAAGACCAAAATTCTCTATTCCTCCTTTCTTTTTATTCTTCTTATGATTCGGATTGTGCAGCTGCCAGATTCTGGCACCTCTGTCGCTCAAGTTGTCGGGTTTCAGCTATCGCATCTTTAATTGAACACAGTCAATTAACTCCATATTCATTCTAGTGAATTTATCTATGATTTTCATGAGCTAATTAATTTCTTTCAATCAGAATTGATCTTCTCCATGGCTGCACTTTAAAGTTTTCA
Organism: Oldenlandia corymbosa var. corymbosa; assembly: GCA_949775105.1. Lineage (NCBI taxonomy): Eukaryota > Viridiplantae > Streptophyta > Magnoliopsida > Gentianales > Rubiaceae > Oldenlandia > Oldenlandia corymbosa. The sequence continues at coordinate 16,707,735 of OX459120.1, read as the reverse complement.
TCGTCTTGTTGCCTTCGTCATTCGAACGCCGGGAAAGCTCAAACCAGGAGCCGAATTGATGGGGTTTCTTTTTCGTTACACTTCCCAGAATTATTCTTCCATTTAAGTTGGAATTCCTTCAATTTTCAGCCAAAAACGAGAGTATGCACATTCAATCTTTTCACTAGAATTTTGTTTCACTTCCAGCTAGAGGAACAAAGTTCATTGTCATTTTTCATTTATTTGTAGTCAAAATTTAGATATGACATTTGAATAAAGTTGTAGCTGGTACTTTGATCTTCACAAGCATATCGAGAACGTCCAAATTCGAGTTGGAAATATGAAGTTATGGATTTGCCAAACAAGATTGATTTACCATGACTTTTGAAGACTTCAGCATTTCATAATGTTTTTTTTGTCTTTTCACAAACCTAGATTTATGTACTTACATATCTTGGGAGGTATTAGTCTTTGGGACAAAGCTTAGGGGGGTGTTTGTCCTTACCCCGAGAAAGATAGAAGCCAGGATTCAAAAGAACTCTAATCGAAGAGATGGAGGCTTAATGACTTTCAACAACATCTTGCCAAATTTGAATGAACTCTAGGAAAGGGAATAATAACAGGATACCAATGAAAGCCAACAGAGTAAGAGCATAGAAGAAAGTAATATTACTTATAATCTCATGCTGAGATTGGACCTCATATCGACAGACTTGTGAATGCTACTTGAGTTAGTATTTAATATCATTTGTGTAGTTGCATTACCCAAATTTGAATTACTGATAGATCTTTAAATGTAAACCACACGGTTAAGATCTCGAAAAAATTACTGAGGTCCCTACCATACTTCTACAACAATCAATGAGCATTGCTTTCAATTCTCTTTATTAAAAAAATTGTACTAGATAAGATATTTTGACGACAACCTCGGTCTTTTAGTTAATGTCGGCTTGAGGCATGAAGATCTAGATGTTCTTATACAATTGATAATCATGGATTTATTTGATTTTTTTGTCTTCTAAGTTTTTGGATTGTCATACTTTGTCAACGGGTACATGCTTACCAGTGGCGAACTATGATGAATCGTATCAAATTGTACAAGTTTCTATTGCATTTGTGTCAATATTTTTAATGATTTATTTGATTGTAATCTTCCATTTCAAATTCTATATAAATTACAAAAAAAGAAAGAGAGGTCATATTTAAGCATGGATGTTGTATGCAATTTTCTATGAAATCCTGCGTATGGTTCAATTAAAAAAAAGATACCTATCTACAGTGAATTTGTGGATAAAATTAACCATGGATTCGTAAGAAAAGTTTGTGAGCAATATAACCACTGATTAATCATGGTCAATTTGGGGATAAAATCATCCACGATTTTGTAACTGAATATTCATGGACAAATCAACCACATATCATCCACAAAATTTCTGTGAAAATTAATCACGATTATCCATTGATGTTTCGTGGTTAAATTATGGTATTATTTAGCTTAAATTAATGAACATTCACACAAGGATGTCTCATGAATATCAACAAACTATTTTGAGGATAAATCATCCACATAAAGATCTTTAGTGGATAATTGATTAGAGACGAAGTATATAACCACTACCAAGTACTTGTTCATATGCTAATCTTATTCTCGTCATCTATAATATAGTGGGGGGTAGGGGTGAGGAGACCGATCGACCCGGCCAACGGAAACATCAAGGAGATGTCCAAGTTTGGAGGTGGGTTTACGAAATGGGAAAGTTAAAGGCCCAGGTAGCAGCAGATGATTTATTGAGCAATTTGTTGAAACTTCTTGGAAAACTTGGGAATGGACTACGTGCCATGGATATGCTTCCCATCATTGGAGGGAATGGGGCAATGTCACTCAGCGTGTTGCTTGCGGGTGAGAGTTACATCCGTGGAAAAGCAACTGATGCCAAACTAATGAAAATAGATGAAAATGTTCTTTCTGTTATAGAGGAGGTCAAGAAGGCCAAATTCATATTGCTTTGTCTTATAAAGTTGGTTATGTGTTCATGAAGAGGCTGGAGCATAAGGTCAGTTTAATGTTGAATGAAGTACAATCTAAGAACAAGAATGTCACTATTGAACATGGCAATGACACCATAGATAAGATTTTTTTTGCATTGAAACCGATAGTTAACCTGCAAGAAAAGGATGTTGCATCAAATGAGGAAGCACGTGATACGTGGAAGATTTTGACTCCTAGTGGAAAAGTGTTGTTGGCTTGCAGTATTTGTGTAATTGTGGGATTCCTATTGGGATAGAGGAATTAGAGCCCTGGTTGTTGTTCTAAATATAAGTGAAGTGATAAGTGGTGTGCTTGTATTAGAGCCCTGGTTGTTGGTTCCTAATATAAGTGATGTGCTTGTATTTAAGTTGAAGGTGACACACAGGGAAACTCCTATAACTGACTTTTGAAATTTGTTTCCTTTTAGTGATTAATGAGAAATTTTTGAGTTCCAAAAAAAAATAATAGTAATAATTAGTGGGGTCAATTCCCCAACACATGCTATGCTTGTACCCGTTAGAGGGGTGCCAAGTTGGTAGTCCTTGATGTATAGTTTTAGGGATCTTTGGATGATACCGAAACTGTGCAGTGTTTTTTCCTATGCCTTGCTTCATTTTTCTTCAATACAACGATCAACATTCTATCAATACTTGTCATGTGCTTGTTGATCAATAGCCCCAAGCGGTTGCTTCATCTATATTTCATAGGAATTCTCTCAAATCAAGAGTGTCCTTATTTCCATTGGCACCTTTGACCTTTATTATTGTTTCATTTTTTCATTTAACTCATGCGAATTATAGGACCTGATGCTATAAAAATTATTTTCCTCAGTATTATGTGAGCCCATTTATGAAGAAACAAGGAGAGAATCCTTATTATTCACATTCATGAAGTAACCCCTAAACCCTAGTGCTATTATTTTCCTCAGTTTAGATAAGTAACCCCTAAATTTATTGTAGTTGGTCTTGATGAGGGAATTTCACGTATTTATAATGTTGATCAGGATTGAATTACTGAAGCAAAGGTAGTTTTTGGATGCTATTATGTTATGGCTGGCTCGAGTGGATACCTTACATTTGAATCCTTTGTTGGCGAATACGGATTTGACATGACCAAAGTAGAACTCATTTGTATGGTCAGAAAAGGGTTTACTAAAGTTGCACTAAGCGAAAGGATGATGATTTTAAGAAGGTCCGATTGATCCTAACTGGTTTTACAAATGAAGCACCGGATGTTTGTTGGGTAGATTATCATGGAGTGGCAGAAGATATAGATGGTGCTGGAGCTATCGGCAGTGGCAAAAGTTTTACTCTTCCCAATTGGATGCTAAGCTTCTAGAGGAATTGGCATATCCGGATGCTTGCTTTGTTTTGATGGATATCGTATGTCACCCTGCCAAACATGATACATGTACAGGAGGATATGTCTTCAGTAAGTGTTATAAAGTGTCTAAATTCTGTTTTTTAATTTTTTTCCATTTTGGTTCAATACTTATAATTGTATTCACCATTTTTTCCCGCACGTGTTTATTTGACACTTAATACTCTACCATATACTTTTTTGACCATGCAAATGATTGAATACATGGCGGACGTAAACATCCCTGGAAATTTAAAGTGGGCCGACATGGACCAGTATCCAGAAAGTCCGAAAGCTCTTGATTCGAGATTCTTGGTTTGATCTTCATTGGTGAGTATTGTTTTGATCTTAGAGACTGAACCCTATCTAACATATGTTTGGTTTTGAAAGCTCATTCCCTCAAGTGCTTGAAACATATTATTTACGGTATTTGGATATAATTAAAAGCTACTTTGTGTTCCCATTATTCCCAAAGTGGAGGTATTTCTCTGGAGTTCCTTGAACCAACCTCAGTTTGATGGTTAATATAGAGAACTTCCAGAAAAAAACAGATTTATGAGACCAAAATTTAATTTAGCTGGTATGTCTGGCAATAATCCATTTGTAATATAGTAATGAATCCGTTTATGTATATTTTGGACCATCATCAAGAGCATATTGATACATCTGCTTATGGTACCTATTCTTGCTTTTTTCACTGTTGTGATGGTATTTATTGTGGGGTTGTAAGCAGTTGCCTGTTCAACATGGTGGTTATGTTAAGTGTTTTTGCCCATTTTCAATTACGTTTTCCTTCTTGTCTGCTTTTGCATCGGTACTTTTTGAACCACATTTTGTTTGATCTGGGTAAAATGTTGAGAGCTGCAATTGTTTAATGAAATTTATTTATAGGATGTTTGAAGTCATGTATGAAGAAAGTGTGAATCAATCATACGCCAGAAATTGGTTATAAAACTTTTTAATTATCAGAATTGGAACTGTCTAATTCAATCATAATTTATTATTTGACAACATAAACAATAGTGAGAGTCTCATTTGTTGATATATTGTCTTTTTGTGTTCTTTTCGTGCATAGATGAGACCGCATCTTGCTGTTTGGTCTTATCTAGAATGTGAATAATAGAGATGTCATTCTTCATAAAAAAAAAAAGATCTCAAGAAATATTGCACCCGAAAAAGTTCTTTATTGTTGCTTGAGTTCTTCTCACAAACTTAACACTCTAATTTTTCTTTATAGACTTGTCAATCACTTTTAAACAATTTTGCATGATTAAATTTAACACATGAGCTCAATATCGAACGTGAAGGAAATTCCCACCACCTAGCAACGCCTTGTTAAAAAACAATGGAGATCTTTCAAGATTTTAGCATTTTCTAATTTTGATAACTATCATTGTATAAATTAATGGTAAAACCGATTTGGGTTTAGACTTCTTATTTTCCTTAGTTATAAAATAAACCCTAATTGTTTTTTTATAAGATCAACCTGTCTGCATTTTGCATCTCTCTCAATTCTTGTCGGGTGTTATGATTCTTTCAATAAGCCTTGAACTTATTCGAATCTCATGCCCAATTTCAATTATTGAGATTTTTTTGCGAGTGTTCCAAGTTACCTGTTCCAATCATAACACTTGGCATAGTGTACAAATTAATTATGCTGATCATTTATAGCACCCAAAAGCTTCATAATGAGCTCTGTGACATAGGCATCTTCCTCAGTTGGTAATGCTTATTTGGTTGAAGAAACATGAACATTTCCATTGACCTTAATCTCCTTATTTCCATTGGCACCCTTTTACCTTTATTATTGTTTCCTTCTTCCATTTTACTCATGCGAATTGTAGGACCTGGTGCTATAAAAATTATTTAAAAGTGATTAAGGAAACTATGACCATTGCACATTAATTTGTAAAGAAACTTGATTTGGGAAAACCATTTCAAGATTTTTACTTGTACATAATAATAGAAAGGAATTATTATTCCTTGTACATAATAAGATTTTTACTATTTTTTTAAGCAAACATGTCTCAGAGAACATTGCAATTTGTGGGTTAATACTGAGGAAAATAATAAGTCATAATGATGTATGAAGTTATGGCTCATGGAAATAAGGAATAATAAAGATTTCTATAAAATCTGTAGAAATTTGTCGGTTAATACTCAATTTGGTAAGCAAGTTTGACTATTGGGAATGACTTCTTGAATCACTAAATTTTTTGAATCGTTGAATTTTGGAGCAATGAGCAACTGAGTCATAGTAGAATATCCAGCATCCTTTCATTAGCCGTGGAGTTGATAACAACATAATGTTTGCACAAATGAAGTGATGGCATGTTCACACAATTTTTAACTGGCTTTACATTGAAAATCCACAAAATTTGACAACACAAATTTTTTCTACTTGAACTATAAAGGAATTTGCTTGCGCATCATTACATTCATTTTCTCCATTTAGCTTCCAAGACCATGGTAAGTATTTATATCTTAAGAAAAAATGAATTGACAATCATTTGCCCTTGTGATTCACCATTTCAACATGAATGGCTTGCTTCTTCACTCCGGGATAGAAATTTTTAACTGAACTGACATCGATAAAACACAAAATTTATGCACACAATTTTTCCTACTTAAACATGTGAACACATGGTTGAGGCTCTCTTTCCTCTTCCGACGTTGAAATCTAAAGATTTTCTAAAAGTTGAATGTGTGTAGCGAAGATCGCTCGGCCCATCTGCTTGCATTGAGTTTTATGAGTGGTTGGAAATGATATTATAGATAGACTTGGTTATTTTGGTGCTCTAGACGGCTTCTGTGGAATTTTTTGTTTTTATAATCTTTTTATTCGAGGCCAAAAGAAGGGATGCCATAATACTTCTTCAATTGTTGCTCTGGAAGGAAATATAATGGAGCCCTTGAATAAGTTTAACAAAAAAGTATTCTCATGAGAAGAAAACACAGAAAAACTTAAAAGCAGTGTTACCTAGCGATCAGATTAACGGATACCATCAAATGAAGGAGGTGGAATGATTTTGGACAATACTTGATTATTTTGGTTGCGCTCATCCTACCATCAATTTGCAACATAGATTGCTTCTCAAGAAGAACACATTAATAGATTACATAAGCCAAACTAAAAATATTTTGGCCTTTGAACAATATTTTCCAACTTTGAACAAACACAGTGATAAAAATACACTCGATCACCTTTCAGGTTTCCTCACTCCAATACCATAGAGTTTAACCAAAATCCTTCCATTTTCAACAAAATGAGAATACCTGCTGCGATATCTCCATTCATGACAAGATTATCTTTAATTCTCTTGCATATTTGTATGTGCAAAACAAACAAAAGCACAATCACTAAAAACCCATAACCAAACACTACATCTCAAATAACCCAAAACAACTTAGGATTCATGATGAGTCGAATATTTACATATATTTTTTTATATCTTTTCACTTAAGATTTTGTGTTATTTTTATATTCTTTCAAGATATTTCACTTAGTAAATATTTATTTGCAGGATGCAAGAGATTGATGATGATTGGAGTCGATTAAGACGAAATTGAGCTAAATTGAAAAAGAAAATTAAGGCTGAGGGCTGAGGTGAAGATTCAAGAATTAGAGAGTAGAAGAGTTAAGAAAGTGAAGACATGAAGGGCCAATATGCAAATTGGGTAACTTAAACCCAATTCTGGCTGAAAAAAAGAGAAGCCAGATGGACAAGTATTTTCCCAAACTAGTGGCCCACAATGACAAAAAAAGTACAGTTTTGTGGGAATAATTTGGGCAGCCCTAATGCTCTAATATAAAAGCCAAAAACGTGAGCAAAAGGAGGAGGCTGGCTGTAGGTTCAATTCGGAGGAGCAATTCGGCTGGGAGCTTTCGTACGTGGGGTCTGGTCACGCAATAAAGAGAGGGGCAGCAGCCCCTTGCTGCTGTCCCAACCCGAAACTCTATTTGATTTATTTTTAGTCATGTTTTCTGAGTAGCTTTCATCGGTTCAATTATTTAAAGTACACATATATTGTTTTGATGATGATTATTCTTCCTGATTTAATTAAATACAATTGTTAATGGCCTGGTAATTGTGTGTGTTTGCGAATTATGCATTACTAGAAATAGAGTGTATAGTTTTAGCTCTAGGAAGAATAAATCATGACATAAATGTAAAATTTTGTGGTTTCTTGCCGGATAGGAATATACCGGTAAAGCATAGGTGGCCAAATGAGATATCTAATCTTAATTGACTTTATAATTAATTCAGCCATAGGAATATAGTTCTGCTTTTAATTATTAAAGATATCCTTATAACTTTGGAATAAGTTTAAGGATGTATTTAGGAGATCCCACCAACATTCATTCACCAATGTTAGTTTAGGTTTGATTCTACGGCAATTGAAGTGGAAATAAATAATTAAATTTGCTTGCATCACTTTATTTGTTTTCTTTATCACAACTTTAGATTTAGGATTTCATTTACATTATTTCTCATATTTTCTTGTTTCGGTTCCGATTTATCAAACTTGATATTTGCTCACCTCCCTGTGGGATTCGACCCGACTTCTGCTTTATTGCTATTTATTTGTTAAGTAGGTATGTAATTGTTGATTTGACACCCATCCATTCATATGCTCACCTTATGATTCCGATAAGCGTGGGAGTAAATAAGTTCTCTCGTACCCAAAAGTAAGTTTCCAGAAAAATTTTCCTTGCATCCAATTGAAACTCATTAAGATTTACTGTACTAGGTCTTCTATCAAGTTATTGAACCTCTCCATTGATCGGATTGTTCAATGTGCACTCATAGGGTTCAGTACAGTAATAGAACTGAGTTTCAGTATTCTCATAACCACAATATCTCAGGATGTACCTAGTATCAAAATTCTCTTTTCTAAGAGCATGGATTTCTCTGAGAGTATCTTCTTTTTTGTCCAATGGGCTCTGACAAACGACTACGGCTTCGTTCTAACCTTCGATCGCTAGTTTTCCTTTAAAAGTTGTTGATTCTTGCCGAATTTCAATAATATTATTCTCATTGATATGAATCAAAGACGGCAAATCGCTGAGTGTAAAAGTCCAAGATTCGACCCTCTGGAGGCTAGAAGTAGCAAGGTATCCCCAAAATCCTTATTGAATCTGATTCCCTCTAGGCCATCAATTCTGTTAAAAAGAGAAAAATGCTACTTTAGATCCTGAATTGAGAAAAGTTCATCAATCAATAAATTATCAATGGAAAGTGCAACTCGCACATATCTTTAGAGACAATAACTTTTGTGCCGATACAATAACTAAAGAAGGCTTAGGTTGGAAAAAGGGTCTATGTTCTTTTAATGTTGTCCCGAATTCTATTAGCATTTTGTTAGAGAAGAATACAAAACTGCATTTCACGTATTAACTAAGGACAGAGGTCTCACAGTCGGTTTATTTGTTTATTAACCAAAAAAAAATCCAAAATTCTTCCAAAATATTTTCAGACTCAAACTGTATAATCGCACATCACAATTATTTTTGCTCTAAATTGATCACAACGTGCCCAAGGCACTTATTTCCACATGTGAAAAATGATAATTTAACATGCAAAGTGCAAGGACATCTAAGTATATGCACATTTTTTCATGTAATGAATAAACCAAAAAACATGATGAACAAAATCATGCCAAAAACATTTATGACATGCAGTGCATGCTTCCACATAAAGAAAAAGGCTAAGTGCACTTATTCATGCTAGAATGCATGGGTTGCCTTCCACACAGTGTTAGGTTTAACTTTGCTAGCTCAATCCAAAACTCTACTATGTTAGCCGATAATAGAAGAAGCGCTAACATCAACCATAGATTCAGAACTTTCCAAGCCCTTCATTGTCAAGCCCTTCTCCTTCTGCTGCAAACTTTGGTCTCTATACTCAAGTATTGTGTAATGTCTTGTTCTTCTTTGTAGGCCTTTTCTTCAAGGATGGATGATTAACCGTTAGTTTCTTTATTTATAGGCTCGTACTATCACTAATGTTCGGATTAACATTAATGGTTACCTTCCTTGTGATATCTTAAGCTATATAATAAACTTCTCGAAAGATTCTTCAATAGGATGAGTTTTTTCTTCATACTTTTGATTTAATAAAAAATATTAATGTTCTTCTTCTCATCAAAATGAGTCAAAACCCTTTTGAACTTGCCTGGCAAATCAATTTTGACTTTGTTCTTTGTATCTCTTCCTTATCTTAATTTTCTTTGTAGGCACTTTTGTCTTTTTCTTTCTTGTCCACTGGCTTCCTACAAGAGTCACAAACAAAGTTTTTCTAATTAGAATTGTTTCCCTCTCTCAAAACAACTTCTTCAGCCTTTCTTCTTCTTGAAAATACCTTTTTAATCACTAAAGATCATGAACATGAAACAACTTGTGCAATTCACTTCAATTACACCCTTCACTTGAAAATTCAACCTTTTTAGTCTATCATTCAAGCTCATGATCCTTAGCTAATTTTTTACCAAGAATAAGGGGCACTTTGACATCCTTTTCAAATTCAAAGGCAAGTCCTTGAGCTGCACAATATCCCTCACATAAACTAAGGCATTCTCAATTACCCTATTTACAACCATGGAGGTTTCATTTAGGGCATCTCCAACCCTTTCCTTCTCTAAACTCTATATTTAGAGTTGTTATAGTGAAATCTCACTAAATTTACAATTTCAACAGTGTCAGTATCTCCAACCCATTCCCTCCATGAAATCCCTCTAAAAGAAATATTCCTGGTATATTCCTCATATGTATTATTTTATTTTCTTTCTGCCATTTCACCATGAAAAGGGGAAGTATCTTCCACTGTTCCAATAGCCAAAAGGTTTTTGTAAATTATATTTTAACGTATTGTATTAAAATATACATTTAGGAATCAAATCATTAAATTAAACAACAATTAGTAATATTAATCATTAAATTATAATTATAAATTATTCCTTAATGAATCCATAAATTTAAAAAGTTTAAAATATATCAATAGAAAAAAAAACACATTACAAAGAGTTTACAATATTTTTTCTAATCCATGTTACAATACAAATACAAAATTTTACTATTAAGACATTAAAGAAAAGATAGTACCACATATTGACTTTACTCATTAAAACTATATTGTGATTATTTATGTTTTAAGTTCTACTATTTGTCAAATAAGTAAAAACAAAATAGATAAACTAGATTAAAATAACTAACAGATTAACAACGAAATGAACAAGGCCCAAATGACCAAAATTTGGAAAAAAAAATTAATAAAAGGCATAAATGTAAAAGGTCTAGAGTGAACCAATTTAGCCCAACAAAATAAAGCACAATAAAAACCCTAAAGTTTACCCAAAACATGAATTAAAAAGTTAAGAAAAAAAAGAAGAAATCCACCGTCAGTAGCGAATGAACAATATCCCTTCAAAGATGAATGAAAGTGGGTTGTTTGGTGGGGCGGAGCGCCGCTCTACCCAAATCCAACGCACCCGCTCTATTTAACGGACGCGTTGGAGATGCCCTTACAATTTGCATCTATCTTGTAGTCGCCATTTCTTTTTCGCTCTTGCTTCTTGATCATCGCCACCTCCATGTCACCCATAATTTTTTCTCCAAGGGAAGTTCTTACGCATGACCAAAAGGATAGTAGAGATATTACATTTGATTATTATTGCACTCAACAAATGTAAGAAGGGAATGTGGCTCCTTGATGACGCTAGCTTTACAAATCTATGATTTGATCGTGAATAACATTTATTACATTGATTTATTGACAAATAACATTATCTACATTAATGTATTTGCTCTTTGGATTTACATTGATATAGCAAATTTAGGAATGAGGTTGAAACAACATAACCAAAACAACATGTTGGCAACCAATTAATGTGACTTTCCTCACCTTTATGTCTCCTCCCACTTCTTTCCTTCTTATCTAGTAGACAAACTTGTTTGTATTCTCAGGTTGAAGAGCTAGATCTGCCTTAACCAACTCCTTTTTGGTCATAAAAGAGATTGATAGCTTGAGTTGAGAAATCAACAGCCACAAGGTTGCTCAATGTATCTTCAACCATTACTAGGGTTTGGTCATTACAGGTAATTATGTGGGGTAGAATTTCTTCTTAATTCCCTACCGACTTGATAACATGGCCGTTGACAAAGTCTACCTAGTTTGAAATTTCAAATAAAGAGCCAAAATGGTTCAATAAGTTCTAAACCCCTTTGATCTTTGAAAAGTCGGTGTTGAAGTATGTTCTTCCGCTACCTCATCCATCCATCATGTGTAGATCTTGTTTATCCTTAAATAGGGTTAATTTTCTTTTTGAAAATGAGGAAGATGATGTCTCAGCTCATGTCCATGACAAGACATTTCTCATTCTTGTTCAATAGGGAATTCTGAGATTGTGTGACACGTGTACTCTTCCTTGGTGATTGAGCTATGTGGATTTTTGTTTTTATGGTGCAATTTAAACTAGAATTAGAGAAATTTGAATTTGAGAAAAAAGGTTTTTGGTTTTAGAGTAAAAAGAATAGATGAACAAAACTTTTGAAATTTGGCTATATCTTTTGGACATAAGAATATCGATGTTTTCTACCAACTACATATAGTGGTAATACCTAGAATAGAAGGGTTTATGTAATTTCTCCAACAAAACTATGCTATCGTTTGCATTTCTTACATATGGCTTCTATGAATGTACTCTGCTAACTGTTTGTCTCATTTACTATACATGTATAAGAAATCTATTTTATACCATTGAAGTTACATTTCCTTCGTAAGAAAATGCCCAATCAATTAAGGAAGAATACACTAATGCCTTTGTTTACAAATAAAGGAGATATACAAAATTATGTTAATTATAGGAGCATAAAACTAATTTGCCATACAATGAAATTGCGGGAAAGAATAATAGAAACTAGGTTAAGGCAAGAAATAAGTATAATGGAAAATCAATTCAGTTTTATGTCAGGAAGGTCAACAATGGAAGCCATACATTTAATAAGAAGACTATGTGAGCATTTTAATGAGAAAAAACAAGATTTACACATGGTCTTTGTTGATCTTGAAAGAGCATGTGATAGGGTAAATATAGATATAATGTGGCGGGTGTTAGAAAAGAGGAGATTGAGAGTGGGATATGTAGAAACTATAAAAGACATATATAATAATTCAACAAGTGTGAGGACCCTGTAGGGATTTCAGATGAATTCTCAGTCACGTTGACCTGCATCAAGGGTCGACATTGAGCCTATCCCTTTTTGCCTTGATAACTGATGAAATTATTAAGTATTTGCAATTAGTCATCCCCAAATGTATGTTATCCGCGGATGCTGTAGTTTTAATAGATGAAACGAGGAAGGGGGTAAATGCCAAGTTAAAAATTTAGAGGGAGACGCCTAAATCTAAGGGTTTTACGATAAGTAGGACTAAAACAGAATATATGGAATGTCATTTTAGTAAACGCAGGAGTAATAACATGTTAAGTGTTAAAATCAATGAACATGAAGTGAAACACATCTAAAAGTTTTAAATATTTCGGATCCATTGTAGAAGAAATGGAAGTATTGATAAAGACGTAATCCATCGAATTCAAACTCGGGATAACAACTGGCATAGTTCGTCTCAATACTTTGTGATCGTAAGGTACCATTGAGTTTGAAAGGTAAGTTCTGTTGAATGGCCATTCGACCGACAATGGTTTATGGATCCAAGTGTCGGGCCAATAAATATGAATATGAGCAAAAAATGTGAGTGGGGGAGATGAGAATGTTAAGATGGAAGTGTGGACATACTAGATTGGATAAGATTTGAAATGAATGGATTAGAGAGAAAATATGGATAGCACCAATAGACGACACAATGAGATAAAATCGCTTGAGATAGTTCGCACATATGTTATGAGACTGGTGGATCCCCCGATTAGGAGAGTAGGAACTATATATAATCAAGAATTCAAATTAAGAGGGGTAGGTATAGGCCTGAGAAAGCTGAGAAAGAAGCCTTCGGAAATTATTTCAAATATTTAAATTTGAATGATAATTTAAAAATGGATCGAGTATAATGGTGACATATGATCCATATAACTAACCCACTAGTGAGAAAAAAGATTATTGTAGTTGTTGTTGTTGAAGTTACATTTCCTCCATCTGCGGCCAAATCTCAATTCGTTGAAAGCTTTTTATAACTTCCTTATCAATGAGTTTATGCTCTACACGCCATAACATTAAACTAAATAAATTTATCCAAGGGAAAACAAATTTGCTCCTAACTAGTGACATAAGTTTTGCGTAGTTTAAACTCTCCTCTTCTAAGGTAGGCTGCAGACTGTATGGTACTACATAATCTCGAAGACTCACCAAGTAAAATTATGACCATTTTATTTGTTTATTTATTTGAAACTAGACCAGAACTTGGTGGGCATGCTTTTCATTTCCGTATATGAAAATTAGTAACAAGAAATAGTGTATAAAACTTATAAAAAATTTCTTATTATTATCTCTAAAATGAACATTTATAAAAAATCTTGTAACTACATCATGTGAAGTTCTAGCTAAGCCACAAGTAAGGGAAGCATCTTTAAAAAAATCAAAGCCCCTTTAATAAAATTGGATGGATTTGATTGCCGCTCAAAAATAGTAGATTGTCTAACGAAGCCAAGGAACCTAATAGATCCCACAACATTGTCAACAAAATAGTACTTAGAACGGAAAGAAAAAAAAACACAAAAAACTCTACCATGGGAATTACTTACAACGATATAGTGCATCCACCACAATCTTGTTATTAGCTTGTACTAATAACTTTTTCAATTGCAATTCCTCATATTTACGAACACCACACAAACAACCTTGAATCTTAGCATTCAAACTAGTACTAAGGTTCAAGGAACCCTAACTCCCCATGTACAAAACAGCCTCCATCCTTATAACAAAACAATAGCCAGACTTCATAGACATACCAACAGCATAGCCATCTAAACTTGAAGTAAAGGTGCCATCTCAGGCAGTTTCTAACTCACCACTTTAATTGCACTCTGAGGCAACTTCCAAAGAAAAATGCCTTCGTTGACTTTCTTTGCTCTTCAAGCAATCGACAGATCTTTGTTGAAAATCTTTTCCTTGTCTTCTCGGTTAGAGTTTGATTTGGCTTTAGTTCAAGTTTCAATTATCAATCATCCTTAAGTTCAATATCTATTAGTCTCTACCAAATAACCGTAATAATATAGTGATCATCCAAATTTGGAACAACCACTAATGGCCTAACAGTGACCACATCACATTGATATTAATGTGCTTGAGATATTTGACATGTTTATAACTCTTGCTAAACATATAGCACCTCCTTCTAAATATGTTATTAGAGAAGAATCGTACAATACTTGATGCTATTTATGTGATGGCATACATCCAAAATGGTCTACTTTACTGCAAACCATTGGTGATCCAATAAACCTAAAAAAGTTGTTTCCATATATAGATGGAAGAAGGGTGTAGAAAGTCGAGTGTGCATTTGGAATTCTCAAAAGGCGGTTTGAAATTATCAAGGGGTGTCATGTCAGCATGCATTATAATGCAAAATATGATGAGAATGAACGTAATACAGAGGATTGGAATGAAATGGCTACCCCCGAAGTTGATTCAATTAGAGATGAGACATGTATTTCGACGTAAGAAAATCAAAGACAGAGACGCTCATGATGAACTTTTTAATGCACTGTTCCATCATTTTTGGGATCAATATGATAATCTAGATGATCATGATTAAGGGTTAAACACAAATGTAATATTTTGTACTCTGTTAATTTGAAATTTTTTTAATTGAGTGATTAATTATATATCTTTAATAATAAAGTATATTTATTAATCATTGGCTAAATATTATATAAGAATAATTTATTGTGCATATATGAACTAACATAGTTTAAATAATTGTAAAATATCATTTGAGACAAATTTGCACAAAACTTGGCTGATGAAAGTTGGAGCGCAAAAAAGTTTGGTGAAAAAAATGTTTAGAACATTTCTTTTTAGCACCAAATTTAGTGCAATCTATAATGCAATGGTTGGAGTTGGCCCAAAAAATCCAAACACGAATTTAATGTTCGTTACTTACCAACCGCTATAGGGATGAGCACTAGAATACGAGGGCTGCATCGAATTACCACACATTACTTCGGATGTGGAAGTCTCGTCCAACGAAGAAGGGAGATATGCTGTGGCTTATCATTTATGGAATGAAGAAATGTTCGAATTCCATAAGCCAAGTAAAATGGCAAGATTTGGTGTGAACAAGCCAGAGGTGAATTGGAGAGTACAATGCTTTTGCATGAAATTACTGCTAAAGTGTCAGTTTTGGAGCAGATTCGCCTCAAGGCCTCAGTTTTGTGAGAGATGAATAGGAGTCTGCAGAAATTTCGATTAGGTTCTGTAATTAATGAAATTTATGTTTTACCAAAAAATAAATTAATAATAATAATAATGGTACAAAATCCAAAAGAAAAAAGAAGACTAGCTCATTATTTAAATAATGGAATGTTGACAAGATTTACAACGCTGGGGCTGAAAAAAAAAGGCCTAATATACAAAGAATATGATCTAACCTACACTTCTATACCCAGGCTTACCTATGAAACTATACAGAAGGGCAAGGGACAAAACATCTCACCCATTTCGTGCAAAATATTATTGCAGAGAATAATTACAAAACTTTCAAAGATAACACATTAAAATCTTGTGGAAGAATTCAGGAAGATGCGAGCAAAGAATCTTTAATAATGGTATCCGGATCTAACAAAGGTTGTAGCCGTTCTTCGACAGCTTTGCTTTGCAGTTGCATCTCTTCCAATATCATTGATAAAGAAGCCATGCAAGTCGCTTCATCTCGAAATGCCAATGTCCATCTCCCATCTACAAAAGCTCTTGTCTTGACTTTTCCGATGGTATTGTATTTGGCCGAGTCAGCAAAAGGGAAAGCGGAAGGACGTATTCGGAGATGCAACCATCTCGGATGTTTATCATCTATTCGGGGCTGAATTGACAGAAGGGAAAAGAAAAGAGAAGTTACCTATCATTTTCAACGAGGACAAAACATGAATATCTAGAAATTTATCATTTTGTTCTTTCAGGTACATTTGAGGGAATAAAAAGAAATCCAACTTTTGAGGCCAACAAGAGAACTCTTGGGAAAAGAAAACAAAGCAACTCTAAGTTTGCCAAGAGACTGAAATTGGATATGGAATTGAAAAAGTTAATCATGTTGATTGTAGCAGATCATTTGATCCAAGGTAGAACCACAACCTAATACAATGTTCATATTGCGCTCTTGGGTGCATAAACACATTTTACTTTTTGACCTATCTGGTGCATTTCAGACTTGGAAAATGTTGTGTAGTGGACAGGTAAGAATATAGGTTTAAGTAGACAGAACTGCTGGCACTCACTCAATTTCGGTCAATGAACTTAGAGAAGTGGTCAACTACGAATATCTAAACAATTTGATTGACCAAAACCTACCACTATAGGCTTATTGAGCACAACAAAGTAGTGGAAGTAGAAACAAAATTTCACTAAATATTGCACCCAGAAAGAAGAACGAAAAAAGAAATTCACTAAATATACTTACATTACATCCAGCTAAAGGCGCTACAACTCGAACAATACCACAACCTGGCTTTAAAGGTAATTCTTCTGCCAGTATAATCCAACCAGAGGTTCCTGAAGAGACAGACAGAAAGCAAAAATGGCGCTCTTTTCCCCTCTCAAATGCAATTCTACAGGGTAATGCATCACCTGGACATTGACCAAAGCACATTTAAATAGATTTCAAGAGACAAGACTGAGATAAGACATACAGACACAAAAAGAAAAATCAATGAAAGTTGTCGGTAACAGAGATGGCCAGAAAAGAAAGAACTTGAAGCACTAACCAACTTTGATTTCGGAGCTTGGTTTCGGACTCAAACTACCAATACCGGCCTGTTTAGCTCGAATGTTTTGTGTGACATCACTTTGAACACGTACAGGAGGCTGCTCGGGAATAATATTCCCAATCGAGAACATGTGAAGTTGATGTAATAGTACGAACGCCTGAAGAGAAAGAAATAATCATTTAAAGTGTGCATCCTTGGACATCACAACTTTTGCTTATTGACAAAAAGCCATCATTCACAATTAGCAAGATGCAAGCATGCCTTGCCAACTAGTATTCTGTTCTTATAGAACTATCTATTTGGCTTGAGATTTACCTTAACCACCTCACACATCCTTTCACCGGCCAGAAAAGATGATTCGCTCGAGAACAGCTCTGCTAAGAGAAGTAATTGCTAAATCAAGTGTATAAAAGTAAAAGAAACAAAAACATGCCCATGCAACAGACCACCGAAAGGATTCTCCTTGGACAACTAAAAATCGAACATAAAATATGAGTAGTAACAATAAAATGGGGATAGATGTCGCCATACCTTCGGAATTTAAACTACACTGTGGCAAGAGTATGCACTTGGGATCTTTACGGGGTGATGAAGCCTCATTTGCTACAAGAAATTATTTCATTCTAGACTAAGTCAAAGCACAAAAAGATAGGTTTTTTCAAAAGGTGGAACATTCAACCAATTTACCTCTTTTGCACCGGCTCCATTCATCAAAAAGAACTTTTATGAGCATATCAGGCCAGGTTCCTTTCGTCTCATCAAGGACACGTCTACAACACTGATGGAGTGACACCTAGGCATGAAAAGCTCTCATTCAGCAAACCACATCAGGGCTTAGGTTTTTTGAGATTAAGTACAGTGAACAGTAACATGCAAATCTTAGAGAGTCAAATCCTACAACTAATACGCCCCAAACAAAATAAAAGGTATTACTACGGAAGAACAGAGGCTATTAAAATTCATCATTTACTAAGCATCCTAAAGGCATGTCTGGCCCAGAAGAATAAGGAACTTAAACAACAAGGCCATTCTTGATGTAACAATTTTGACCTAACATAATTGATAATTTAGCAGAGCTTTTTCAAACATTGTTGGCAGTAAACAATGACTCATAATGCAAGCAATACAAAATCCTCAATAATCGTATCAGTTTGTTATGAGTAGCTTACCCTAAGTGATTCAAGGTGACTACTGTTGAATTCTGTTTCACTATAAGGAAGCAACTGACGCAAAAGCCAACCACCGTCCCATAATGTTTCTGAAGATATATTGGATCTGCAGAAAAGACTGACCAATGCATCGAGCACCTAAGATAAGAGAAAACAAATGAACTTAATATAGCAAAATTCAACTCAAGACAAGAGTAAATGAGTATATCAAAGCATATGAACAAAACCATTAAATCTGTAACTGGAAGGGACCATCATCTTTTTAGACAATGGTAGGCACTTTCTAGTTCGGGATCCACTTTTTTTTTTTTTTAATTTTGTAGGAATATGTAAAAAGGAAAAGATAAACAGCTATAACTGTTTTTCAGAATATAAGAAACCCAGTTTCGAGGTACCTTGCATTCTAAAATTATCATTTACAAGTAAATGTTTTCATACTTGAATACCCTCCAAATGCACAAGGTGGCATTATTCTCACATTCTCTGATCTTGTTAGATGATACTGGTTAAAGCTTTCAATAGATATTCCAAGATGCAGAGGTTAAATTTCTTCTAAATCCCATATAAGTAGTATGGGACTTGTCATTTACATTACTTAATAATCCACATATCTCAACCAGAAAGAAGAAAAGAACTAATGAGAACAATATCTACATGTCAGCCAAGATTCACAAGTTCTCCTGGTGTTAAAACAGTTTTATCTTAACCATACAATTCAATACTAGCAATGTATTCAAATCTTGAACTGGAAAGGACCATAATCCGTTGTAACAATGATAGGTACTTCGTAGTCCGGGATCCAGTTTATTTACTTTTATTTTGTAGGAATATATAAAAAGGAAAAGATAAACAGCCATAACTGTTTTTCAGAATATAAGAAACCCAATTTCGAGGTACCTAGCATTCTAAAATTATCATTTACAAGTAAATGATTTCATACTTTAATACCCTCCTAATGCACAAAGGTGGCATTATTCTCACATTCTCAGATCATGTTAGATGATACTGATTAAAGTTTTCAATAGATATTCCAAGATGCAGAGGTTAAGTTTCTTCTAAATCCCATAAAGTAGTATGGGACTTGTCATTCACATTACTTAATAATCTACATGTCTCAACCAGAAAGAAGAAAAGAACTAAACTGAGAACAGTATCTACATGTCAGCAAAGATTCAAAAGTTTTCCTAGGTTAGAACAATTATATTTTAACCATACAATTCAAAACTTGCAAAGTACTCCCTTCCCCAAGAAAATAAACTATACTCCTTCTAGGATGATTAAAAAAAGATGTCTTGCACTTCTACTGATAATCTGAGAGGCAATTGCTTGGCCCTCAACACCTGAAGCTAAGGCATAATATCTTTAATAATGTTTGAAAATTTAAAACATTTAACACCAAAAATATGGATTGCTTGTAGAATCCAAACATTCAAATTTTACCTGCACTCAACTTTCAAAGACTTCTTAAGGACTTAAATAAATGCACATAAACTATTTTCTTCAATTTTATTTTCATAATTTCATTACACCAAAATTCAAACTTTGTCTAGAATATGTTCAGTGAAAGAATTTGTCCCTACCAATACACAACTAAATAGACAGAAGAATCAGCCACATAAGAGTTAGTTGAGATCAGAATAAATAACAATCTAGACAGGAAGTAAATCCATACTTCGGTTCTATGTGAATGAGCGCTAGTTCCAGCTTCCATCCTAACACATGAAGCACCATATTCATCCTGTCAAAATAAATAACATCAATTCAAACTAAAGCTGCATTTAAGTCATCATAGATTACTGAATGTTTAATATTCTTTGTGAGCATATCATTTATAGAGATTGAATAGGCACAGAAGGTTACTCATCCTAACACAAATATTTCCAACATGATTGCTATTCTGGATGCCCACACTACTACCAACATTTTCTAAGGCTTCCAATATTTCCAACATGATTGCTATTCTGGATGCCCACACTATTGCACCTGAGGACAGAAGTTCTTTTTCTAACTCTCCTAATCTCAACATCTTCTAAGGCTTCCAAAGCATACTCGCACATCATTGTGAGCCAAGAGTTCGCCAAATAGGCACAGAGGATATACAGAAATGTTAAATTGTTAAAAATTTATTTCAGGTGAACATTCAACAACAGCTTGACGAGGAAAAAAAAAGGAGTGTCTGTCTTTCTTTGTCGATGTCTGCGTCCAATGTTGTTTGTATTGAACCCTCTAGGAATGGAATTTAAATTGCTCCAAAAACAAAACAAAATAGAAGAGCTTAACGAAGTGTTTTGGTGTGAATCTAAACAAAAGAAAATAAACTATCATTTCTGTTGTCAGCCATATTGTAATTGCCCAATTAGTGCAGCGCTTATACTGTTCCCTAGAAAATTCAAACAGACAGTTGGATCCGGCCATGATCTGGAAGATCTGGACTAATATCATTTCGCTTATTTCTTCCACAACTCTACAACTCTCTCAAAAGCTATCCGATTCTTCCTTTCTCTTCTCTGATAATTTAACTCAAGTTCTTATTTGATCCAGCACTCCGCAAGATCACAAATTGGTATAAGCATGATTCTGTGAAGGAATTATGAACCGCGGAAGATCATGTCAAGAAAATTGGACCTCAAGAATCATGAATGGGGCTTAAGCTCACGACCAAGACTCAAACTCGGAAATGAGTCTTAATCCCAAAATTGATCAAACTTAAAGCAGCTCATACAAAATTAAGTGATATTTCTAAGTCTAACATGTTATATGGGATGTAAAAGGTGACGATAAGGTAGTAGAGGTCCTTAAGGCTTTGCCTAAAGATGGCTCGGGCAGCCAACAGGAGAAGAATATTTGGACAGAATCTCAGTACTGTTCACACGAATGCTCATTAAACTTTACCTAAAAGGAGATTAGTGGCGCAGCATTATTGATAGTTGAGTTAACCATTCTTCAGAATGAAGTCTAGGGTGAACTTGATTTTCCATATGAGAAAATCTAGAAAACGGGGCTAAGGCAAAATCTCTTTTCATTGAATCTGAACAAGTGCTCAGAACCTGATGCGATATGTTTAAAATTAGATGAAATCCCTTCCCAGTCATACTCTTAAAGAGTAACTTATACTCTTCAGATATCATGCATTTAGGCTGCATCAGTTGCCAAAGGTTACTAGAATGATTGGGAGAAAGCGTTAAACCACTTTTGGTAGGAGCAGTTGAAGAATAACAGAGTTTTTTACACTTAAAGTGGAGCCTGCCACTGTAAGTGCCTGGAAAACAGAGAATAAAACAGCGCTCCGAAACCTATCTCAAGTGCTTTGCAGGTAAGATTCCGTGTTGGTATAATACCGCTATTCATGATATTCCAGACCACTGCGTGTTAGTATAATACCACTATTCATTCACTACAAGAGATCCCTTCATAAACCCTGTATAATGGAAAACCAGTTCCCTTAATTTAAATCATCATATTGACATCATGATCCCTGCTACTCAACAAAGAACTAGGCTCTGCAGTCAAAGACTACTTTATAAGGCTAACAGTAGGATGAAACAGTCTGCAGACAACACACCATCGGTCCTTTCACATTAGAACGTGAGTGTGTAAAGCTACAAACTTATGAGCATTAGTACGCAGCTGTCAATGAAAATGTTAAGCTACGCGGTACCCATCCTTTCAAGTGCATCCCAAGGCAGGAGGTTGTCGATACACTCAAACTTACAGGCTCCCAGCAAAGGGAATCCAGTAAAGCAGGGCACTTAGCAGTTGCCACTTGGCAGCAACTGTCCATACACCTCAAATGAAGCTAGCTCTCTAGAGCCAGATTAGGCAATGAGAGAAGGATATGAATAACGGACAGTGAGTTCATGGAGATAATCAGGTGAGAGCCATGGGTGTAGAAGATTCTCTTATTAAAAACCTTAACTACTCACTGTTCCAAACTCATAAACTTTGAGCAGGATTGGTCAAGGACATGAGCATTCTATATGGGTGCACAAACATGAGAGAACTTCAAAAACATTCAGTCTATTGTCGAATTAAGGCAATTAGGTCCTAACTGACAATTAGAGGGGAGTTAATGAACAAAGTCGTTCGAGGGTCAAATTGTCAGTGATCATTCCATTACACTGTAAGCACACAGTTAATCATTGTGTATGGCCATGATCTGGATAAATTGAACTGGTCTGAACTCTTTGAAAATTGATCGTTCTACTACCTCAACAGCTCTCTCTTTCTTCTCGGCATCTTCAAATCACACTAAATTCTTATATTCATTCAGGACTCCTCAAGATCCTGACAACACCTCACTAGGCAACTTTCTCACAGTGAAATAATTCCAGGCATTGCTATGCTATCCTCCAACCTAGAAACAATTTGTTGTCGGTTTTTTGAAATAACTCTGCCCTAGTTTAAAGAAACTCGTAACCATTGTTCAGTCTTCTAGGAAACCAAGGAAAATAAATGAGGACAAAATGTAACAGATTAAAAAGGCCAGTCAACTGTCAACCAAATAAAGAAGACGGGGAGTTCAACGTTAGAAAATAAGCTTGTGAGATGATCAAACCTTTAACTTTTTGGCATAGCTATCAAATTCACTACCAAGTTCATCTTTTATCGCATAATATCCCGAGGAAAATAGCAGCTCCTCTTCAGATCCCTCACCAACCAATGCTTGCTGCACAACAAAGACACAGCTGTTAGTTTCAGAAATATAAAAGAAAAGAAGATATGATAATTATACCGCAAATTATCTTAGTAAATAAGACACACACAAAATTCACAACATAAATTCAAGAAATCATTTACATGGAACTATACAAGCACAGTCCCATACAGTTGCAGGTAGTATCACCAAAATTAAACAAAGTATATTTCCCTAATGAAACTCTAACAAGCAAGTTATTAAAAAATGCAGGAACATCATGGGATCAGAAAATAAGCTACGGAATGAGAATAATATAATGAAAATGGGAAGTAATTCTTTAACCTTCTGATTTGAAAAAAAATTTTCTTTTATATTTCTTTTACGTTAGAATCTTACATGTGCTTTAGGCTCCAGTAAGAATCACAATATGGGACTCACAAGGCAACCTTTACCCATACAAACAGTAGACTAGTCATCAAAATAACCCTGTCCACATATCTCCACAGTTTATGTTCAAACTGTGGAGTCAGTTAACCAAAAAATAAAACAAAATGCAATAGCTATAAAATTTGATAAAAAAGTAAATGTTTACAAGCGGAAAGAAAAGGCTAGAATTGGCACCATGGCCAAATTGTCCATGATTTTCACCAGAAAAGTGATGCAAAGAACCACCAAGAATACAAAATGAGACAAGAAACATCACTCCCTCCGTACAAGTATCCTTGAGCCACCACCACTCCCATACCATTAAGAAAATGAGGAACAGAATATGCTTTAAAATGAGATTTCCAAGAAAACAGAGACTGAAGCAAATACAAAATCAAAAGAAGCTGTACCAGCAAGAGCTTTTTGTGCTGTTTTCTTTGGGGAAGAATACCAAGAGCATCTAGCATCGGTTCATCCAACTCTGCGGTTTTAAACATGGATAAGGACAAATACAAAAGAGCCAATAACTAGCTTTTAAAAGAGTAAGAGATGCAACCTTTTGTTTGCAGCAAAGTAGCTAATACACTTAGGGAACCGGAAGCCTGAACATCATCTCCATCAGTAATAAAAGAGAGCAAAGCCTCCCTGCCAAAGGTAGAATTTTAAAAAAAAATCATACTTGGACCTCCTATTTCCACGTAATTCAACAGAGTTTCTTTATACAGAAAGCAAGTTATGCCCAAATCAAACAATGACCTGAATGCACCATTCAAAATTCTTATAATCACCTCAAGGTATACGAACCACAATGTCCATGATGCAGTGTATCTCCCGAGTTAACTTGTGAAGTGCTTGAAACGGATGGGGTGGCATCTCTTAAATCCATATCCTTTGAATTTGCACACGCACCTGTGGTACCATGACCTAATGAGTGGCCATTAAGCTTAGCTTCATCTCCTGGTGAGAAGGTATCTATATGAAAGAGAAGAGCAGCACCAACAGTATTTGCCAGATCCTTGATCTTAACTATCCGCAGAAGGCAACAAAGCAAATACAAAGAGCTTGAAACACCAATTTCAGATACCTGAAATATAGACCACAGAGGATTGTTTACAGGAAAAGATAGATAGGAATTAACAAAATAAAAAAATAAAAAATAGAGTTTCCTTCCTCCATTACCATCCTCAGCGAAGGAAGGATCAATGGAAATATAAGAAGCTTCAAAATATTGTCTGTTATTAACTTTCCAACATCCGGAATCCCAGCAGAGATGACATCACTGAAGTAATAAAGATTGTCCTCAATCTCCTCAACAGCAGAAAGAATCAAACTACATGAATCTGAGCCTGGAGTCCTGTTTGAAAAATCAGATTCAGAAAGCAAGAAATGTGAATCATTTCTGAAGAAATTAGACAAACAGAATCTCTTACATTGTAGCATTTGACACCAATCTGCTCAAGCTGATGCACTGCTCTCGGAAAAATGTGACCAAGTTTACAAAATAATCTGCATGAGGGGCACTAGCTACATATCTGTTCACAGCTTCATCTCCAACTGGAGACCAGCCAAACATTATCCTGTGAGTCCATAAGCTAAACGATTATATAAGATCTACATGGTGGATTTACAGCAACTCACCATGGTAAACATTTAAAGTCAAAGCACGAACTGCAATACGAATCATTCCTTCTTCGTGGAAAGCAAACTTTATTGCCTCAACATAGAGTGGGAAGGACACTACATCATCCTGCATACAGGAAAAGAATGTTATAGCACTCAAATCAGCATAATATGAAAACAAATAAATAAAACAGCCTATCGAGATCTTGATTAATGTCTGTGCAGAATACTTCAGTACAACAGTCTGCACCTAAACTAAATGCTGAAAGTGGATCGATTATTTCTGCACCTAAATAAGATCATCGATTTCACTAAATCCTACTCCCGTCTCCCTCTCTTTATGTCTTTATCAGTAATTTTTAAAGCGACCACTTCGCAGATATGAATGCCAAAACTTCACACAGACAAAGACAAAAGTACATTTAGATTTCAGAGAGATGTTAGGCTCACTAAAAAGCACATTGTCTTGTTCACTAAAAAAAAAAAAAAAAAAAACCCACATTGTCTAGCCTAAGGCCTACGAAGTGATGAGAGCACAAACAAAGTTAATTATTCTAGTCCACTTCAAATAGTCCAGTAACCCATCAGTGAGCTCTACTTACTACCTCACCAAATAATTTTGAGTTAAGAAAATAATAATAGCAATTACAAACTAATATCTTTCCAAATGGGATATATATGCAGACTCTAGTTAATGGGACTTCTATGATGATAATCGATAAATAAAAGAAAAAGAGTACAACTTTAATGCTAACATTAAAATTCAATAATAAAACTGCAAACAAACAATAAAAAATGCTTCTTCAATATTGGGAAATGCTCCATAACTTATAAATGACCCTACAGTAGCGATTTTAACTACCCGGATCTTTGAAAACACCAACATCCAACATCCACAAACATCTCCATTTTCCAACATATTATGTTCAGATACAAGCCCAAATCCGCATCTCAGTTTGAGTTTCAGGCTCGAAGGGAATATTGATGACCAAAGTTTTACAGCCACAAACTTGATACCATAACCATCTTCCCCAACCTTCCCCCCCCCCCCCCCATCCCAATCCAGTTTCCACAATTGAAAGCAATATATAGAAGACAAACCAGCATTTATGATATTTAAATCAAAACATCATCATGAAACAGGTAGCAACTGAAAAGGCAATAGAACATTAGGTAGGAGAATCCAGCAACAGAACAGGTAGCAACTGAAAAGGTGATTAGGTAGAAGAATCCAACAACAGATTAGAAAATCACAGGTTAACTAGTAGAGACCAGCAATAATTATCAGATCAGCGCAAAGCCTGCATCGAGAAGTGAACAGGATAAGGAATCACTGGGATTTTTAGTGGTTAACTAATAATAACTTCAGCAGTAAATATCTCCACTGGGATAATATACAGGCATCGATTATCTTCACTAGAATTACTCATACTCACCTTTTCTTCAATTACAGGACCATGCATAAAAAGAGTCAGACAGAACATTTCTTCTTAAGAGTATGTGTTACTGCATACATGTTGAACAGGGATAGGTAACCATAGAGTCAAGAAAAGATTTCTAACAGGAGAAGTGAGGATATTCTCTTGTGTGATGTGACTATATCCTTCATTCAATCTCATATCACTGCCGTACTATAGATGGAACTGGAACCCAGTAGATTCAGTGTAGTATAAGAACTTACCACAGCAGCAGGAATAGATCCAATGTCAAAGGTATTAGGATTCAGTTAGTAATCAAAAAGGCAAACAATGAGCCTACGAAACTGACATATCTAGGTCTCATATTCCGCACGTTAATTGGGGCAGGAACTGAAGTCTTCTCTATTTCTCCTTTGAAGCTCTCACGTGAGGATATGAATTGCTACACTAATTAAAAACACCTGATAAATGTGGTGTAACACGAGGACCCTTATCCCTTGCCATCCAAGGACAAGTGAAGCAACCCATCACCGTAATTATGTCAATGGATTCCAAATTTATGACTGTGTATGACACATATGTAGGACATGCATGAGCACCGTCCCAATTAAGACAGAACATATAACAGAATGCAAAACCAAATAAAGAGCAAAACACCAAGTTACAAGCTTTCTGATTCTTGTAATAAAATTTGTATATTAAAGTCTAGACTAATTTGCCACCAAAGAGAGAATGAGGACAAATGAGACAAATAAAAAACCAAAGCCTTATGGTTCCATTACTCCGACAAATGAGGACACAAAAAAAAAAAAAAAACCAGAAAAAGAAATGCTAGGTAAAGCTCTTTAATTATTGCAACTGGGAAGTACTGTAAAATCCTAACAGCAACGAAAAAAAAGTTGAAAATCTAATACAGAACCCATTGGTGGTGGCCCAGAGGACAGGCAAGAATAAATAACTAAACAATAAATAACCCAAATGATTTACATAGGTTCACACACAAAGGTAACTTTGAAAATTACAAACATTGGACACTGTAATTAATTCGCAAGCAAAATCATAAATCAGCAGCTTCAGGAACTTATCTGGTACATTTTAGTATTGAAAAATTGGCGACAATACATTGAGTCACAATTCAACACAATTACAACTAATGTCTTTCAAAATTCATAATCAAATAGACTACTATTGAAGCCGATCTTAATCCTCATGTCCACTTCTACTCTGCTAAATCTACCTTGGACCCTCTAGTAATTCTAAGCGACTAACGATGCTTCCAAACAAAATTGTCACTGAATGGGTTTTAAGAAATATCTGTGTTGAATGTCAAAGGGACTCTAACAATTACTCATGCTAACTTTCTTCTAAGCAAGCCATGGCAGGGTAATACATTCATGTGTTCAACATGAATTCAGGATTAAGTAGGTGTAAAAGAAGACCTCTGAAAACTAAAAACTGAATAAGTATGTGTAAAAGACTATGTTAGAGTAAAAGAATAAGCATAAAAAGACCAGAATAACTTACATCATGAGTCTTTACCAGCAATGAAATAGTATTTTTGTTCAGTTTTCCACTTATTGCTCTAGCCAACGTGACAAAAAGCAAGTAACCTTTGGTTAGAAAGTGAAGATCAAATAGCTTTAGTAATTCAGAAAATATGACATTCGTAATGGGGAAAAAAAATTAAAAGGCGTGACAAACCTTAGGAAAGATATGTAGTAAGATAACAACTCCTCATTATGGAAGTCAAAGGAATATGTTATGAGGTAGTTAATATGTTCATTACTGAACATGTAATCTGCAAAGTTCAGCAAAGCATACAGTCATCCACCATGTGGATTTTTGAAAGGTAGAGAGTAAGTTGTTTCCAATTTCCAATTAAGCAAATCAAGAATGACTTACATATCGAGTGTTCACTTCTAAGGTTTTGTATCATAATGCTCATTGTCTGCAATAGCTGGAGGGAAACAACTAAAGTTCTACTAACTTTTAATATGCGTACAAAAGTCCCCATGACCTGCTTCTCCATAAAAAAACTGCAAGAAAACAGATGAACAGAGTACTGTGGAACTGCCCGGAAAATATTCGACCTGTCAAAAAGAAAAGGAAGTTTGAAGTCTCACTCGAAAAAGGCTGGGTCATGTTGGTCACCATAAGTTATGAGCTCCGCAATTGATCGCAAGGCCTCAATGACGAAGTCCTATACAAAAGATGATAAACGTAACTGCATTGTAATAAGGACCATAATGGAATGGCAGAGGCAAGAAGTGGCTACCTTGTTAACATCATTAACAACTTGAACCTTCATTAGCTGGTCAGTAAGATATCTGCACAAATTTAAACATGCTGTGTAAGAATATATATAGCTTTGACTATGCGGACCCACCTTAGCAAACAGAAGCACATACATGCTAGGCGGCAGAAACTATGATCAAATTCCACTTTCATTAAAATAGAAAGCAAAAACAAAAAAACAGAAAAAAAATTGTTGTGAAATCAGAGAAGTACATAGCCATCAAATCATATGCAAAATTACCCTAAATCATATCTAATTCAACAAATCAAATTCTTATTCTTTCTCCCTCCCACAAAAACCTAACATCAGTTTGGTTACAAGACTCCTATACACATTGGTGTATCAACGTTCTCTCTCTCTACGCGTGCTTGTATATTTTCAAGATTACATGTTTATGTGTGCTCAATGCATAAGTTTTCTGGCGAAGTTGAACAAGTAAATAATGAGGAGAACATCAAACTGTTAAAAAACCAGTCAAAGATCACAAAATGTGTTCAGTTTCTTCAATAATCTCAGACAACCACACGAAAACAAGGTATAATTGGAAAAAACAGCATGGTTCTAAGACACTAAGAATAATGGACAAAAGGTTTCCAAACAAAGTTCAAAGGTCAACATGAAAGACAGCTCTTGAACCGTTTTCATCTTATCATTCTTCTCCTTTTTTTTATCCTTGACCAGGCAAACCTCTGAAAACAACAATATCTCATCAAATATCCAACTTAACACCTAGGTTCTGCAAATCATGCCCTGATTTGTGATCAAGAACTACAAGAGACTAGAACTGAACCAAATGGATATTCCCTCACAAGTACCAATAAGATAATGTGAAACAAAAGCGCATAGCACTTTTGTAGCTCAGGCGTTAACTTGAGCTCTTACCTTCGGCGTTTAGTTATCAAACAACCAGCCCTAAAGGTAATCATAAACTAAAAAGAAGCCAATTCCAAGAGAAACAATAGGTCCTGATCAACTCCTAACTTTAGTAACAAGTTGACTTACACTTTAGCTTACAAAGACAAAATCGTTTTGGACTTCAACGAAAATTGAGCTCGAAACCAGTAGTTTGCACAAATCCGCATTACACAACATTAATTTACATCCCCAGAACATCAACTAAACAAATGTAAAGTTTAGGAAACAAATGCAAAGTAAAGTTTCAGAAAATAAACTCAGAGAAGCGAGCTGAGTTAGGTACCTGAGTTCATCCAAAGAGAAACGATCTCTGGATCTCCAGAATGAAAACCACATAGTATCCTTTCCAAATGATCCTCACGGGTCGAACTTCTTTGTATCATCAACATTCATTCTTTCTCAGAACAGCCCATTCAGACAATACCCGAATTCCGAATTCAATTCCAAAACAATGACAAAAACCTTCCCCCACCGGAAAACGCCCAATTTCGCGGGAAGAAGAAGAAGAAAAAAAAAAACCAAAATTGACAAGGGTTCTTGCCTACAAGGAGAAGATCAAATAGCAGTAAAATCACAGTGCAATTATATATATATGGGAAATACTACTTAAAACAGACGAGGAATTTGGAAGCGGTATTTTTTTCCAGGTTTAAATAATTACGTAATAGAGGAAAGTTTGATGATGATGAATGATGAATTGATGGTGATGATTCGCAGAGCTGGCAACTTTGATTCCTGTTCGGGTTTTGGAAGCGGGTCGTGTTTGAGGAAATTCCCCCTCGTTTAGAAGAAATTTGTCGGATCCGGGTATGACATAAGTATCACCTGGACGATTATGGGTTTGTCGGATCAGTACATTTTTTCCCCAAAAAAAAAAAAAGAAAAACGAGAATTTAAAAAAAAATATTACTTTTTACAGTTTAGAAATTACTCACATGCAATTCATTTTGGACGATTTTACCCCTGAACCCTTTTTATTCCCTCTTTCTTCTTCTCTTTCCTCATTTCTTCTTCTTTCTATTTTTCTCCTTCTCCAATTTCATCTTTTTCTTCCTTTTTATCAAATTTTAAAAACATTAGTTTACTAAAAATCGAAATTTAAAAAAAATAGCGGAACAAAACACACAACAACGGGAAGAAGCACCATCGATACCGGTAAATTTTTTGCCCCAAATCATATTTAAAAAAAAAAAACAGACTGCTCAGGCTGGCCGACCCGACCGGCGGTCAGCTGGAGACCAGCCAATCTTCTACCCTTGGCCGGATTTCTCACCGGCCAAGGTTCCCCGGCTGATCGCCGGTCGGGTCGGCCAGCCTGGGCAGTCTGTTTTTTTTTTTTAATTTTTTGTTGTAATTTTGTTGTTATAATTAATTTAGTTAAATTTGTTTATAATTAATGTAATTAGTTGTTGTATTATTGTTTGATTAATTTAGTTAAATTTATATATAATTAATGTAATTAGTTGTTGAATGTTGTCTTATTATTTTTTATATTTCATTTATTTTTTTTTTTGTGTTTTAGTAACATGTTTAATTTAAATTATTAGGTATAATTTGTTTAATTTAATAATTAGTTTATATTAGGTATGTGGTATATATTTGTTTAATTTAATTAAATTTATAGTTGTATGTGGTATTTAGCTTTAATAATTAATTATTCTTTATGTAAATGAATTAGTTATTTTGTTATGTATATTGTATTTTTTAAAAGTTTTTATATTTCATTTACAGGATTATGGTGGTGACGGTGTTGATTACAGTCATCATTTCGATAATATTATAAGATTCGCAACTATTGAAGTCGCTGTGCTATGGGCGAAAAGGACTGCAATATCTCTTAATTTCAGAGTGGTTAAGGCCTTGAAGACAGATGAGACTAAGAAATTATTACGATGTCCAAAGGGTATTCTTCCTAGAGATACAGAGAATCGGGTGCGAGAAACAAAGGCACAGTATTGTCGATGCCCGTTCCGGCTTCTAGCCCAAATTCACCCAAGCGAATCTACTTTTGGGATTCGTTCATGTCCCGGTCATAATGGTGCGTATAACCACCCGTTTGGCAGCTTCGAGGAGGGACAGATGCAGATGAGCGACCTTAGTGATAAATCGAAGGCGATTGTTGATGAGTTGATTGCCATTAATGTAAAACCGTCTGCAATGCTGCGGGCGATTCAGCAGAAATGCCCGGACGAGCACGTTGTGATCAAACAGATATACAACTATAAGAGTAGGATGTAGGTGAAAAAGAGGAGGGATAAAACGTTGGTGGATCACTTCTTTGACATTACTCAACAACACAAGTATGTGATTACTGCGGCTAATGAAAAAGGTGTGTTGAGTCATATTTCCTGTGCACATCCAGTATCTGTAAAGTTGATCCGAGCATACCCGTGGTATATTGGCATGGATACTACTTATAGAACAAACAGGTATAATATGATGTTGTTACAAATTATCGGGATAACTCCAACCAACAAGAATTTTTTGATTGGGTACGTAATTATGAAGGATGAGAAGTAGGAGAGTTATACTTGGGCATGTCAGCAGCTTCGGGATATGATTGGATGGGAGGTGCACCCGTATATCATAGTGACAGATAGGGAGTTAGGGCTAGTAGAACCAATCAGTTTGATATTTTCAGATTCTGCACATCTTCTGTGCGTGTGCCACATCAACAAATGTATTTTTGAAAACGCACGGCGGCATTTTGGAAAGAAATTCGCGAACTGGTGGAAGAAGGAGATGTTCAATCCGATACTTGAAGCTCTTACTGAGTACCTTCATGAAATGACTGTGATTAATATGTCGTACTACAGGCACCCAAATACGAAAAGTTATGGAGAGTTGGTGCATTATGTGAAGTCCACTCGGCTAGTTCACAAGGATAAGTGGGCTCGTGCATGGACAAATGGGGTCACACATCTTGGAAACACAAGTAATTGTAGGGTGGAGAGCGCCCATAGTTCCATGAAGAGGTTTCTTGACTCGGCGACCAGTCACCTAGTTACAATATGGACCAGAATCCACGCAGCGATCGAGTATCAGTTAACAGAGATCAAGTACGTAATTCATTCGTTGTTTTTAATACTTAATTACCAATGTTCTTATATTAACAGTGAGAAATTTAAAATGTAGGTACCGTCTAACCAAATCAGAACGCCGTTCGAGGAGAGAGCACCTTCAGTTTCCCTATGACCGTCTAGTTAGACGTGTCTCATATTGTTGTTTGGACATTCTTCAAAGTGAGTATATTCGCGTGCAGCAATTGGGTGGGGATGATATTTGTGGTTGTGTGTTGAGAACGACCCATGAAATCCCATGTACATGTGAGCTTAAACAGAAAAAGGAGTTGAAGTGCCTATTACAGTTGCCGACCTCCACCCTTTTTGGTGCAGATTTAATTTCACAAGTGCGACACCTGATTGGGCCCCAAGTGATGATGCTCAACCTTTTGTGTCAGAAGAGCATACGAATTTTACAGAGCTTTTCCTAAAGGCATTTAACAAGAGGCTTGAATTTTTGAGCCGCGTCAATGAGTTTTTGCACCATAAGCTGGAAGAACAGGAACACCATGAGCAGCTGAGTTTCGAGGAACAAGAGCAACACCATGATCAGATGAGTTTCGAGGAACCTGCAGTGAAGACAAGCGTTAAAGGGCGCCCGAAAGAGAATATCCCGCGGAAACGGTGTTATTGGGAGAACTATACTGTTGGTTCAGGGAGATCGCGCATGAGCACATTCTCGCCTATATACGATAATAGTCATAAGAATGTTTTGAATTTTTTTTTTTTGATGTCACATTTTATTTTTAAACATTGTGTTTCGGCAGTGTACATAACGTGAGTATTGTTTTTTTTAGGTGAGCAAAGAGGTTGGAGGACTGATTTTAATTCATATCAGTATCGGCAATCTATTCCATCTTTTATGGTTCTCTTCGTTCGGGGGTACCTTGATGTGAGGGGAGATGGGAACTGTGGGTTCTGATGTGTAGCAGAGTATGTTCGACATTCAGAAGAGAATTGGTCGTTGGTCCGAACAACCATTATTCAAGATCTTATTAAATGGCCGGATTTATATGATCCTCCGTATTACTACAACATGGAACAAAACATACGACGGTTAAGGTGGCTGGTAGGTGGATGCCTTCTGCCTCATTATATGGAATGCACACAAGACTTGTACGCGATTGCTACAATCTGGAATGCTGCAGTTTTTCTGTACGGTCTCAAGAATACATTAGGCAGGGATCTGGGTTTTTATTGTTTGATAGTGTTGCCCCTTCATGATCGTGGAGACGCCGGAAGACCAACTCGTGAGATTGTGCTTGTTCACCTCTGCTGTGTAGATTATTACATTTGTGTTGATTCCGGTACTGATTTTTCAGTACCTCCTGTATATCCTTATTGGTTTAGGTGGCGTGACAACAATGTTGTATTAAGCGATTTTAGTCAGTACAAAGTTGTACTGACAACAAGTCAGTACAAAATTTTCTTCAACGATTTTAGTCACCACAAATATTTTTTCTACTAAATTTAGGGCTTGTTTGATAAAGTCACTTAATGCTTAAAATTATTGGATTAAGTATTTTTTTTTTATTTCAGAATGTTTAATAACAAAAAATGAACCTCTTGATAAATTAAGTGGTGCTGAATCTGCACAAAATATAAGAAATAAAAGTTAACTTATTGCTTATTACGTAACTGTTTAAAGAAATCACTAATTTTTTATCAAATAGGCACTTAGTCTTTTTAACAAAAGTTGTAAAAAACTCACGGGTGTACTTTGACCAAGATTTTGATTATTAATTTTTTCTTTTTATTTTTAAAAAAAGAATGGAATTAAACCTTAGCTTTCAGACTTTGACACACCAAAAAAAATAGAGAAAAAATGGAACAATTGTATTATTTTATGAATTTTGCGTGAAAACAAAAATGTTAAAAAAAAATAAGCTACTACTTTTTCCATACATTAAAAATACAGGTTATGTAATTGAAATATCTTAAAATTTTATTTAACTATAAAATATAAATTAGAGGGAAAAAAATAAAACCATTCTACGTCGAATTACATAATCATATATCTTACACCACTTCTTTGTAACTACGTTTATCATCATGCTGCTAACATTATAATAATAATCTAATATTAGAACACTAATTCTATGTCTCAAACTAACCTTTAATAAAGCAATATATAGTTGGTCATGATTAAAAATTGCACGCGAGAAATATAATATCATTTGGAAGAAATACTAGATCTGACTTTTATTTATGTCATTGCAAAACAAATGATCGAGAAAAATTATATATATATAAGGGATATTTAGTATTAGACAGGCAAACTGACACGCGAGTAGTAATACAATATTGCCCACAGTACAAGATCATCTTTACTTGAATGATCGATACAGTTTCCCAACATAAAAATATCAAAACCTCATACCATTACACAATCCAACTCACGAGTTTATATTTCTGAATAATATGATAGGAATAGCTCCTTTGATCTTTAACTTTTGTGTTAAGCTAAAGTTTGAATGAGAAATTGGTTTCTCATGAGATTGGAAAATAATGGTTTCTCATAATCTGGTTTCTCATAATATTGTTGGAAATAAGCTAAAGTTTGAATGCGAAATTGGTTTCTCACGAGATTGGAAAATAATGGTTGTCAAATAATTTGACCGTATGTAGGTGCACCTATATACATCAATGACGGGATGTAATTCAAGGACCTGATCAACCCGTGTTTTACAACTGGATATAATTCTTCCAGTCACTAAATAAAGACATTATAACTGAAAGTTAATATGCCATTTTTTTGTGGCTGTTGAATTTCTTTTAATGAGAATGTAATGGTCATTGAATTTATACTTTTAAGTGAATTAAAGTGAACATTCATAACGGTTTTGACCATTTGAATGGACTCTCTCTTTCCTATATGAACGAGTTTATTTTCCAGAATTCCTACACTAAGAAAAAAGACCCAATTCTTTCCATTCTTTCATTTAGCCAAAATCCTCTCATCCTTTCTTGGGGTTCATCAAAGTCCAAGTTCCAATTCGTTGATGGTTTAGTCAAAGTGCAAGACTAGACAACGTAATCCGTTGTATCCTTGGAGACAGATACTTGTTCGTCCTCTAACACTCTTTGAGAGGGAGCGAATTTGTTTTAAGAAAAACTTGTTATCACGTGCCTTGAAATTCCTTTCTTATTCTTGAGTTGTGATTGTCATTACAAATACTTCCAACATTTCATTCATTCATCCACAAAAACCACCTAATACTAGGGTTTGTTGCAAACAACCAAAAAAGAAAAAAAGAAAAAGAAAGGAAAAACAAAAGAATATATTTTTGGGTGTGGAGACTTGCTTGAGGATTGGGAGCAGAGATGTAAGGAACAGGGGAAGCTACGTGAAATACACGATGGCATCAACAGCACAAATGGATTGGTAATCCACCAATCAGCATTCACCAATTTGAGCTTCTCATGGCCAAGTTTCTTCAATGTATCCATTGCAAATGGAGGTGGAAGAATTTTCATTGACAATTCATTCAACTTTGTACTAATAATGGATTAGATCAAAATGATTTATTTAAATTCGGACGTTTTTTAATTTGATGAAGTTTTCCAAAATCAATACATAAATGCACCAATGCATCTTGGGTCGTACTACTTAAACAGCCTCTCTGTATTGATGTACAGAGGTAAAGCTGCGTACATCTTGACACCCCAAACTCCAATCGAGTTGGGAATATGTTGGGTATGTTGTTGTTATATGGCCAAGTTTCTTCAAATGAGCATATTTCTCATTATCTGCCAGAAATTCACAAGAACAAAGTTAAAAACTCACAACACTTGAACACAAAGTAATCGCAAGCACAAGAACCCTGTTTTCATTTAATTTATTTTAATAAATTGAAGAAGTGCATAGCAATCCGTTTGAATTTATTTACCTTGCCAAGTATCTAGCTCTTTCTGCTTCATCCAAAAGACCCAAACCATTGACCTTGTTTCCAGGGGATTTGGCTTCTTTACAGCATCCTGATTAGTCATTGATTTATTAAATTCCTCCCTTTATCTCCCAACTTGGCTTGCCATCGTCATCGTCATTGAGGTCATTCCAGCTCCTCCAGTCACCGCCAATTTCAACTATATAGATAATCCCGTTTTGGTATCTCACAAGCGTTTATGATCCCGAAAGTACAGAACTCCCAGTTGTAGATTTAACCAGGGTTTGGGAAAAGGGCTTTGGCTTTAAATAATGATGATGATCATGAGATTTAATCATTGTTCTTTAACTCATGTCCTCCATGTGAGATTAGTGATCCTAGCTCTATGGATTCTTATACGATATTGAATTGTTACGGTGTATAAATATGTAACTATTGTATTTACCGTTATCATAAGTAAACCCTAATATGGGTCTACCATATATATACATGCATACTCCTTCGGCTGCGGAACATGAATATGAAACCATTCTTTCATTCATGAATTTGATCTCCATTGTTTCTGTTATGGATGTCGAGATTTTATTTTAAAAATATTGTACCTAAGTGCAAAATTTTCAGAATCAAAGGTCAATGGAGCTTCTTGTTATAGTGCTTTTTGTTTTTTTGGCATACATTGTTACAGTATTACTAAAGGTTATAGTGTATTTCATCCATTCTAAAATAAGTGTTATTAGACAAAAATACACAGTTTAAGAGGCATTCAATTATGATGATATATGAATTATTTAATTATCCTTAACTAATCAGTTAATGTCAGAGAAATAATTTATATTAAATTTAAAATTTGTACAAAAGAAACTAATTCACTTTTAGGAAAATGTTGGAAAACTCTGTCAAAAGATGCATTGGTAAACGAAAATGATACTTAATTTAAAATATTCTTTTTTTTTTCTAAAACGACACTTAAAAGCATAATAATAATGGAAGAAATTTCTTATTTTTTTTGGGTTTCCCCAGAATTATGGGAAGAAAATTGTAACGGCTTGGCATAGATTTTGTTGGGTTCCATTTCACCTGTAATTAAAGTTTTTGCCTTTGGGACATCACATTGATAGAAAAATGACAAATTTTGGCCGAACTTATTCGTTGAGAACGTGAATGAGCATCTAAACGAAGGGGACTACGGCATTAAGTGGTTTCCCTACGTGTTCTTCTGGAGCTGCCTTATGCTAATATTCCAAGCTTCTGTTGTAGAGAACTTTCATTACCCTCTTCCTTAAACACAAAATCAGTAGAGCAATTAGGTGTTGCAAGAGGTTTTTTCATCACAGGTCAAACACACAAATAGGTGATTTTTTATCTTCCGGAAGAAAAGGTTAAATATTTTTCCTTTTCCAAATAATTTTGTTTTTCAGTTCAATTTCACGTAGTTGTACTGTATAGTAGAGCAGCGATCAGACGTTATGATAAAGGCTGCTATATCTTTAACTTGTAAGCCACAAGACAATCACGATTAAAATTTATATGCCTTGCAGGTTTTGAAAATGGATAAAGGAAATAGCAACCAAAATGCTGACTTCATTTCCACACATTTTTCTCTTTTTTCTCACGAGTAACCCGCCCCACAGGTTGAATAAAAAGTTACAAAGATTAAAGGTTAAAAAGAAAAAAAAAAAGTTGGTAACGTGATAACCTGCTTCATGCATACACCAACTGGGTTATAATTGAGAGCATATTACACATCTCTTCCGTGTAAGCTAACAAACTCATAGAAAATGTAACCACATCAAAACATGCCCATCTGCCCATGAAAAGAGACGACGAGCTAATAATAGTAACTCTTTAGCAAAGAGTTGAGATATGGTAAAAGAACTTTCTACAATTGGATTTGGTCTTCATTAATGTAGTTCACTGTTTACTAAAAAACTGAAGTGAAAACCAGAAATGCATTTAGTCTAACGCAGGGCTTCCATTCGACATCAAACTCCACAAAGATGTACACTGATATCGTATAGATCGGCAGGTGATTAAATTTGTTATCATCACCACAAAAGCAGAGGTAGGCTTCATTACAAACCATGTGCGGCAATTTACAGCTGATTGAAATAACTGTGTAAGTATAGAGTGGGTATTTAAGATAATAAAGATAACCTAGTTTTGTAATTAGCAGACTAAATCAGTTGCTGTCAGTTCCCACCACCTGTATGTGCTGAAAACAAACTGTACTTGAGGCAATCTCTTAGACAAAAACACTTGCACAATCGTTCTCACACCTTCTAAGTTCTAACTAACCTGGAAAAAGAATAAAGTTGATGTTAGTGGGAAACAAACCTTTTATGATGTTGAAACAAGCAAAACTCAAATATAGCTCTAGCAAAGGTGTGCAGGTACCGTTTGTCTTCTCTTTCTGCGAAATTTATCACCTAAAATTTCCCCTAAGGCCTGTTCTGGAACAGGTATCAACTTGCCAATAGCTGCGAGCGGCCAACTGGTAAAAGAAAAACAGGATGGCAAACAATAAATACTAGTAATTGTACAGCAGATAAGTCAATTACAATTCTGACACAATAAGTAGAATCTATGATCAGACACCATTGAGGAACGACGGCAGAATC
This sequence comes from Oldenlandia corymbosa var. corymbosa, assembly GCA_949775105.1. Classification (NCBI taxonomy): domain Eukaryota; kingdom Viridiplantae; phylum Streptophyta; class Magnoliopsida; order Gentianales; family Rubiaceae; genus Oldenlandia; species Oldenlandia corymbosa. The sequence continues at coordinate 16,668,392 of OX459120.1, read as the reverse complement.
CAACTTTCCAATTAGGAAAAGGAAAATGTTAGATTGCTAACAAAAAACATATTACTACATCACTAAAATGGCCGCTAGAACACACAGTATCTGAAATAAAAGCAAACCTGAGGGCCCCAATGGCGATTGACACAAGCCATAGTTTCCAACTGAGTCTCACTGTTGATGTGAACTTACCCAGGAAGAATATGATAATAACCTGAAATCAAGAGGAGAGTATGATGAACTGTAACTTTATAGCTCATACCGACAAGAGATGGAGAACATGCTTCATACCTGAAGAACTAAGGTAAGTGCAACAATGCCCATGAAGAGATGGTTCTTGGTTACTCCTTTGAAAACATTTTTCTCATCAGGCTTGCGAGCATTGAATTCATTGAACAACTGAGATAAGAAGCAGTTTTGGTCTTTTGTCAGGCATATAACGGTGAAAAAATAAATGATGCATATAGCGGTTAGATATATAAGCATAAAGACGACGCTGCTTTAAGATTCGAATATTGATGGTCTACTACTCCATATTAACTTGCTGATTTTGACAATTACATAGAACCTCTAACACAGAGCCCAAAACCTATGACAAAACCACCATGAGGTAGTTCTTTTTACTCCTAAGAAAGAAGTGAGAGCACAGGTATAAGCCTCTACTTCAACCTTACATTCATGGCTGCTTTAGAAACCCAAAATTCAGCTCAGAACTTCAAATTAACGTTCCATGACTAAATCATTCTAAATAACTCGCAAATTTTCATTGAGAATCTCGACTGGAGTGACAAATGAACTATCAAGAACAAGTATTTCAACAGTCACCATAATTCAAGTTGCAAGATATTTTCAGCTTCCTTCTCTTGTACGTAGCAAAGCTACCAGTTCAGGAACCATAGATACTAAACTAGCACTTCAACTACTCCAGATATGCTAAAATATGCTATCAGTAACTCATTGAATCTTAGCAGGACAGAGCTGATATTCTCCCTCCGGATGTACATATCGCATCAGAGTACGGGTTAACACTAGATCTAGAGGAACAAGTAGAACACAAGGAATTGACCAACATATAGTTTCCAAAACCTCATTGACCACAGTGGCATGAATTTACTACCTGACAAAGCACAAAAGCGGTTAGATATTGATGGTCTACTTTAAGATTCGAATATAGCGGTTAGATATATAAGCATAAAGACGACGCTGCTTTAAGATTCGAATATTGATGGTCTACTACTCCATATTAACTTGCTGATTTTGACAATTACATAGAACCTCTAACACAGAGCCCAAAACCTATGACCAAACCACCATGAGGTAGTTCTTTTTACACCTGAGAAAGAAGTTGAGAGCACAGGTATAAGCCTCTACTTCAACCTTACATTCATGGCTGCTTTAGAAACCCAAAATTCAGCTCAGAACTTCAAATTAACGTTCCATGACTAAATCATTCTAAATAACTCGCAAATTTTCATTGAGAATCTCGACTGGAGTGACAAATGAACTATCAAGAACAAGTATTTCAACAGTCACCATAATTCAAGTTGCAAGATATTTTCAGCTTCCTTCTCTTGTACGTAGCAAAGCTACCAGTTCAGGAACCATAGATACTAAACTAGCACTTCAACTACTCCAGATATGCTAAAATATGCTATCAGTAACTCATTGAATCTTAGCAGGACAGAGCTGATATTCTCCCTCTGGATGTACATATCGCATCAGAGTACGGGTTAACACTAGATCTAGAGGAACAAGTAGAACGCAAGGAATTGACCAACATATAGTTTCCAAAACCTCATTGACCACAGTGGCATGAATTTACTACCTGACAAAGCACAAAAGCATTGAAGATCAGCGTGTTCTTCACTTTATTGGCATGGTCAGGATTGTCATGTTTCAAATCAAGGATACTTATGCCTCTAAAGTTCAATACTAGGAGCACAGTAACTTGATAAACAGCCTGTCATGTCAGAAAAGCAAATTAGGATATTATACAGCTTCCACCATTCAAACAATCAAAACACCAAGTGACGAAGCCATAGAAATATCAATACCTGAATCAACAAGTTGCGCCACATGATATTCGTAATAAGTGGCTCCCTAGAGAATAGAGGGAAAGATAAGTCCAAGTTTGAAACATAATCAGTTGAGAGAAATACAACTAACTACTACAACCTCTGGTAAACAGAAACCTGAGTTCATGATATCAATGCCCAAATATGGACTATGGAGTGTCAAAAAAGTCTTTCAGGCTTGAAAAAAGGAGGAGCTCAGCTTAAAATTTAAGCTCCATTATATATACTTATTCTACTTTTTTCATGGTCCAAAAAAGGAAATGTGTTTCCTTGAATTTAATTTTAGCCTAACCACAAATCGAATTAAGGCAAAAATAAAATAATCATACCGTGAACTCTTAACTCAGTTTTTAAGGCATAGCACTAAAATCTTTTTGGTCTTAAAACAGATTAAACACATATAACAAATGCTAAGATCACGAGCATTAAACGGCGACCCTCTGTTTGACTAGTTTTATGGATACAAAAGAGCTCTGATCATTAGTCAGTCCAGTATAGTGAATTAGGTAAACAAGCAGCAACTCCTATATATTTAAACCAACCGTCAAGATTAAAAGGCAATAAGCGCAAAAAACATAAACAAATGGGATGTAAAACACCAAAAGGACAAGGATCCAACAAATTACCCTTTACTAATAGGTCATCGATCATACAAATGAAAGACGCATAATTTTGAATGTATGAAGGAAAAACATTTAGTGATCTCTACAGATAACTGACCTTCGACCAACGGGAGGACGAGTCATAAGATGATCCGTCGGTGGTTCAGTGGCCAGTGCAAGTGCGCCAAGAGTGTCCATGATAAGATTAACCCAAAGAAGCTGCATTGGAACAAAGAACAAATGAAATGTGCATAGAGAGGAGAAACCATATAAGAACATTTATGCCAACAATTATCCTGGATGAAGGCCAGTTGATGTTTCAGAGATAAACCTGGACAGCATTTAATGGGACATCACCAGCTGAAACAGCAGCCACAACATTGATCACCAGTGCCGCAACATTTACTGTCAGCTGAAACTGAATGAATTTCTGGATGTTTGCATACACAGATCTACCCCATCTGACCACCTGGGTAGGACATACAAGAGAAAAAATCAGGAAAGGAGACTAAAAGTAGCAAAGATCCAATATCATACCCAAGTCTCTCATCCAAATAATGGAGCACAAACGTGATAACCTATTTCATGAGTGCAAATGTGAACCACAGTTAATCCAAATTCATAGTTTACCAAAAAATATCCAAGTTGGAAAACAGGTTGTCTTTTGTACAAGGTAACAACCCCCAATCACATTATGCTACCAAAAAGCTATCTTACCTTTACAACAGAAGCAAAGTTATCATCTAAAATGATGATATCCGAGCTTTCTTTAGCAACTTCAGTTCCTGCAATGCCCATGGCAAGCCCAATATCAGCCTGCATTGCATAAGAATACCAACATAGCATTAGAACATCGGTGATATTCTCAATTAAAGGAAACAAAAACCGCTGCCCCAAGGCTGGTTGTTTCCAAGTTCATGAACCATATGCATTGTCAAAAGGGAATTAGATTTCAGTTCTTTTGGCTGCGGGTGTGCTCTGCCCACCCTTGCCCCCAATCATCATAGAAAAGCAAACAAAAACTGATCTTCCATTTATATCCGTTCTCCAAGACATAGCTACCGATAGAATAATAATCTAAGCAGTGGAATCCACTTGAAAAATGTGTTTTCCTACAATTCATTGACGGTTAGATTAAACATTAAGCTCACCTCATGCAATGCAGGAGCATCATTGGTCCCATCTCCTGTAACCGCTACCACATGCCCCTTCTTCCTCAGTGCTTGGACAAGTAGAAGCTTGTCATTGGGGGAAGACCTTCCCATTACCTATTTATAAAAAGGCATCCGATCATTAATTTCATTTGCTAATAGGAGAAAAAAATGTATCCTTAAAACTAGCTTGCTCAAATTCAAGATTAAGCACTTACAGAGATCTTGTCAGCTACTTCTTGTCTTTCTTTCTCAGACAAGGCACGGAATGCCTTCCCTTCAATCAAATTTGGTTCAGTAGCATCAGAATCTGATTCTAAGATCCCACACTCCAAAGCAATTGCGCGTGCGGTGTTAAGGTTATCCCCCGTCACCATGCGTACCTTTAAATTGCAGAAAAAATTTTAGAATTCAAAATGCAGTGGTAGCGAAGAAACAGCAGGATAAGCAAGGATCAATCATCCTCCAAAAAGAAATCAATGAAAGCTAGACCCATGCAACACGTAATGACGCGAATGGAAGGTATAAACAAAATTCGAGGACATAGTTATCAAGCCACCAATTACTAGATATCATTAACTAAAACAGGTCTGTTTAATTCACGAAAAAAGGGAGATTTTTTTAATGAAATACATGGCCCTTGGCAATTCAAACAATAAAAATGGCAAATCTCAATACGAAACTACCATATCATGAAGAGACTTACTAGTAAAAATTATAAAGGTCTTGGCATAAGATCCAGGTAATAAAAATTCCAATCACTGTAATGTGGTCCAAAATGACTGGAAGTCAACATGTCGCACTGATTCAGAAATTAAATTTCAAAAAAGGTCTGTACTTGTGGTTTCCTACGGAATGCTTGCGGTTAACCGAATTATCTTATGTGGAAACATCCACATACATACATATTCGATGTTGTAACCCAAAAATGGCTTACTAAATGGAAATGGCATATAAAACAATGATCATAGCATCATAAATATCAAGAATAATAAAATAAAATAAAATGAAAAACTAATACGAAGATTTGTATATTCATCACGTAAATAGATTTTCAAAATTATAACAAAGTTGGAAAAATAAGACTTCAACCAAAAAAAAAAAAAGGACGACAAAATGCAAACCTTAACAACAGCATTTTTACAAAGCTGGACAGCCTCTCTAACACCTGGGCGGCAAGGATCCTGCATCCGGAACAGGGTTGAGAAATACAATTTCAACAAGTGAAATAGGATGACAGTAAGACAAAATGTAAAGAGGAAACCAGAAAGAAAGACAACTAATGATTAGCCCAAAGGAAATAACAGATAACATTCAAAAGGCAGGACACAATAAATGTAACCACCATATATTTTTCACATTGATGTAACACGGGCAGACAGTAAACAGGTTACTAAAAATGCCAAATATGAATGCTAAGGGCTTTTATCTAGAAACTATAAATAACAAAAAGCCAGACAGATGTGCCATAAACTGATTTGGATGCAAAGAAGGAAAAGGAGCTAAAGTACCAAATCCCACTAGCAACTAACATGTCTAATAAATCTCAAATATAGAAAAATCTTTTCTGCTTTAATCCGCAAATAACACGCATTTGAGTCCAAATGCAAAGGCGTATGTGTGTAGATTAAGAAACGATATGTATGTTGCATGAACTGTCTCAGGGAGAGGAAAAATGGGAAACAGAAAAAGGCATAGTAAGGGACCTTCATCAAGCACTAAGCTGCATAAAGGAGTGCTGTAAGTACTTTAACAAAGACGATAATTGATATATATCAAGCAAAAAAACAGACACCAAAGGTATGTAACCCAAAAGCAGGACAGAACAAAATGCAGGGGAAGAGGACAAAGAACGAAGAAATGTAAAAAGTAGCCAATGACACTTGAAGTCTACAATAATTCCTAAGAAACTCGTAAAGGTGCTCATAGAACTAAGAAATTCAACGTCAGATTTTGGAATTAGTAAAATCTCAAGTTAATGTCATATCTCAGAGCAGTGCACAGAAAATTTTGGAAACAATGATTTTATATGTACATTTCAACAATCAAAGGGCAACTGTAAAGGAAACTTTAACCATTTAAAGGGGAATATGACATGCCTTGATGCCCACAATAGCGAGTAAAATAAGTTCTCCCTCAGGCAGCTGCCAACGATTGAGGTCCTCCTCATTGGTAGGAATATCCTCAGCTTGATGGGGTCGATAAGCAATAGCAACACAACGAAGGCTCCTTGCAGCCATATCCTCAATAGCTTTCCTAAAATCTGACATCTGTTACAAAATAGCAATGCACAAAGGAAAAAAGAGTTACTCACTTCCATGGGAAGAAGAAATATTCTTTATTAAATTTCAAATACAAACAATTCTATGCTGGGTAATAATATTGACATTTCATTTGTTGTTATTGGCACTCCCCTTCTGTTGCGAGAGGCATGCTCAAGAGGCAAATTTTCTTTATTTGGCTATGGATGAGGTGCCAATAACAAACATGTTCAGATTTCATCAGCTCTTACATAAGATGCCCCACTAATTCAGATAGCAATTACAAAACTGATTATGCAACAAACTCGATTACAAGCAAACTGAAACAAAGCCAGAAAATGGTATACAAATATAATCACTTGTCAAAATTTTTGGCAACCCCCATCAGAGGACCTCATAATTTCACTTTATTGCAAACCAGTGAAATATAGAGTTAATTAAATAGGCACGAATAGAAGCCAAAAAGATCATTATAACATTCTAAGCCAAAAGGGACTCTGCACTGGAAGGAGAGATCAGACAAAAACAAACTTGAACTACATTTATCATTATTAATAACATTACAAGGCCAAACATGAGAACAAACTTTGCGCCATCAAAGGCTGATCAAGGTGTCAGCAGTTAATATTTTGGCTCTAGAAAATACTACTATGCATCCAGCACAAATTTACATATCCTTGCTTCTAAGATTGCAAACAAAAAATAAATAAATAAGTAAAACAGACTCATCTATCCGACCTTTTCATCAATTGGTTGCACGGCATCATTTTCATCCATGTAGCTTGTGCAAGAAGAAAGTACAATCTCAGCAGCACCTTTCCAGTGTATATGAACTTCAGATTCAGGCTGTGGAAAATAACAAATGAAAAGAAGACTACCATGAAAAATATTCATGAAAGAATGTGCCAAAAGCATCTTCATATGCTCAAGAGAGAAAGCTTTCAAAATCAAAAAATTCAACACAACATTAGCAGAGCATTTACAGAAGTACTAGAAACCAACACTTGTTGAGCAGTTATTGTTGCAAGTCATATTTGGTCCCCTGGGGGACCTTGTTTCCAACATCCTTGCGTGGGTAAAAAATGATTTCCAGCTGAAACACAACATAGCTAGGGCCTATGTCCCAAAGCCATTCAAACAGTGAAACCTTGACCTTCAACTTATAGGGGTTCGGTCAGGCAACCATCAATAGGGAAACTCCACAATTTCTCTAATAATCACTAGAATCTATGTTGAGGTCACATTTAAACTTGATAAAACGATATTAATTACCATCAACTCCCAAGATGATCCACCCAGAGAATGAGAAGGGGTTTGCGGGGGCGGAACGGACCAAAAAATATAGACAAGCATGGCATAATGAAGCCAGATGAGCAACTATAAACAAAAGAAGCTTAATGTTTTATCTTGTTACTTCAAACAGGAGTCTGCAGAGAGCTTCAAACATAGAATTTCCCAAGTTCCCCAAATATTACATAATAAGCAGCAACAAAATGCCGGAAATATTTCTTCAACTTTAGCATCTCACTACCTATGCATGCTACATTCGAATATGGTAATATATTCAACCAGAAGAAGCCTATAGTTTTGTCGTGTACCTTCCAACAAACACCAAATGCATTTTTCCAAGGGTTGTAGAGAAAGCTTCAAGTGTATGAAGACCCTAATCTTCTCACCCCCAAACATGAAAGGGGAAAAACACACATGAACAGCCACAAGAAAACCCCTCTTTAATATGGTAAGCTCCCAGAGAACTGGAAGACTCGTATTGATTTAAGAACATAAAGTATCTCTGCTTAGTGCTTACATGAAAGGGCCTTTCTACAAAGCCTGAAGTTCGGCAAAGGTTCCTACATGATTCTTTCCATTAACCTATCTCGAAATATCTTCAACTGTACAAACAAACTTCTATGAAGTTGCTACAAACTTTGATCCTAATCTTCACATATCAACTGTATAAGTACTAGCTTTGCAATTGGAAAATTCTAGATACAATATACAGAAACAAATTATCAATAATATGGAACAGAATACAATTAAAACAGAAAATGATAAATCTTTACCATCAAAACAAAAGGGCTCTTAAGTAAATTTGATAGAACAAGTAATGGGGTCAACAAAAATTTTTCATAAGCATTGAGACGTGCCTAAGAGAGCATATTAAGACTCAGATCACAAAGTTCTTTTCCCTGCTGCTTCCTACACATACCATTTGAAAATTAAACGAAGCTCACCCATACAATGACTCAATAATAGTAATTAAACTGGCACAAAATATCATCAGCTTGATAAAGTGTAAGCTGCATTACCAGTTTCACAGCGACACCACCTCGCTTTTTCTCCGAGTTAAATGGAAATGCATGAATTATCATTGACTTTGATCTGACATCGTCAAAATTCATCCCGAGCTACAGAAAGTTCAGAAATCATTTCAGATGGGGTCACAAAAAAGAAAGAAAGGGACAAAAGATCACAGAAACAAAGAAACAGAAGAAGGCTATAAAGGAGAATTAAGAGGGAAAGAGAGGGGGGGGGGGGAGAATGGAGGACGGAATCTTATAAACAGGAGCATTACATTAACTCCCCACTGAAGAATTGCCTTTTCTGTCGGTGATCCAGTGATCTCTACTTCTCCACCACCCTGCCAGACGAAAATGACAAATGATCAAATTGCATGATCTTTATCGCCAGGAAGCAACCAATGGATTTTATTTCATCTCATTTTTCCTTTTTGGATTTATCAGAAGAAAACCATCATATACAGGATAAGTATGTTATCTTTACTCCAAAACATGAACAAGAGGCAACAGATATTATATCATTCTTCTAAACACTCAAAACAAAGACGCAAAAATTTTGAATCTCACACTCTTAATGCTATGTTCAATTTCATTCATTGCTTTTTATGCAAAAAAAATTACTGGCTGCACACAGATTATGATTAATGTCTGAGGAATAACAAGAATCCTACAATCATATTTGATTCTAGAAAAGAGCCACCAGCAGTTCAAATCCATGCTGAGTTAAATAAAATCCATCATATGAAGGGCAGTAAGCTACCTCAGGAATAAATACACTGCCAATAGAATTCTGTGCAATGCCTTCCATAAGTAGAGATCCAACTTTAGGAGGCAACAGCGACTTGTTGTCAGGGCGATCAACTCTTTTGCCACAAATATAAGCCTCCACGACAGTCATCTGTAAAGTGATAAAAAATTGTAGTTCTTCGGAAAGGACATAAAATTATGGAAGTGTTGAAAGAGTAGGAGAGTGTCGAGCAAGATGGCAGAATAAAGATAAATCAACCTGATTCAATGTCAAAGTTCCTGTTTTGTCACTGCAAATTGTAGTGGCAGAGCCCATTGTCTCACAAGCTGAGAGCCTCCTTACCTTCATTTAATCAATAAAGACCAGTTTATAACTCATCTTATAGCTGTATCCATTAATGATACCTCCGAAGACAGACACAAAACTCCTAGAATAGATCTGAATGTAGAAAATTTATACATACCAAGGCTTTGTCCCTCATCATTTTTCTCATTGAATAGGCAAGCCTACAAGACAAGTTACAAATTTCAGCAAGTTAAGAAGTGCAACATCGAGTACATTTACTCATGGCCAATCAGTTGTGCAATTTAATGAAGATAGAAGCAGCCATGACACAATGATAAATGAACAGTGACAACACCAGACTATTATGTAACCAGATGAAATGAAAAATCCAATTGATAACCGCACTTAAAACTCAACATGCTCATCCACAAGATCAGTTCATTACCCATATAGCTAGATCACAATGAAAATGACTACTACCAAATAAAAGACTTACGTTAAAGTAACAGCTAATGGAAGCCCTTCCGGCACAGCGACTACCACAATGGTCACCTACAAGTTTCCTTGATGTTACTAATGTCTTCGATGCAATTAAAAGAGAGCATAATAACCATGGAAGAAATTCCAAAGAGACTTACTGCGACAGTAAAAATCTTAATGGCTCCATCTATAGCTTTACCCACTTTAGTCTTTCCAGCTTTAAATTGGACAGTTCCATTGGGGTCATATGTATGGCCAGTGAAGTATCTACACAAAATATACCCCCCGTGAGTCATGAAAAAATAAATCAAAGTATGGAAAGTATCTACACAGAATATGCCCCACATGAGTCCCAACAGAATAAAGCAATGAACCATCAAAGAAGTGTCCATCAACCTGATAACAAGAACAATGAGAACTAGTAATGCGACGGCTAGACCAACAATCCCAATAAAAGTTGCCACACCATTTAATCGAACCTGAAACACCAAAACACAAAGGAGAGTAGATTTAGATACTGAAGAGGGGAATGTAACAGGATAACTATCTCATTAAGATACCTGCAATGGCGTTTCTTCACCATTATCCTCCGAAATACTTGCCATCAACAAGCCCCATTCTGTATTTATCCCAACACTGGTCACCTGAAATGTTAAACCAAAAACTTACAACCATAAACCAGAAGACAAAATGCATGTGAAAAACAGATGGGTTCAGATGCAGAAAGCTCTAGCACCTTCAAGAGTCCACCTTGGATCCAAAAACTGATAAAAATTTGCTGAATAAAATTCGAATAAAAAAGCCTATTATCCAAACTTCACAACAATCAACAAAGACCCCTTGTTTTACCATTTCTCAACTAATGAATTTATTTCAACTATCCAAGTAGACATAGAAGAAACTGATGCGAATTGCATGAGAGTAAGGACGCCTTCCAGAATATAGGTAATCATATATAGGATCGTCTGGAACCGGCAACTTGACAGGTATTTTGTTGCCATATGTTTAGGCACTAGAATGTCAAGCGCTCAGACATGCAATAGTTGAAATAATTGTTCACATAAAAAGGTTCACCAGAAACAAACAATTCGAACACCTTACATAAGTGCCTCAAAACAGTTAGAAATCCTAAATATGTAATCCTGTTTATTCTAACAGCTTCAACCAGTGGAAATGGAGCATAATCCACAAAGCAGTAATAAATAAGAAAATCACAGGATTGGCTATTATTCTTTACCAGCATAGTCCCATAACCGTCAGCAACCTTGCACCCCGACATGAGAAAAGGATCCTTGGAATCCTTGTGAATCTGCAAAAGACATCCTTGTTCATGAGCAGGCGATTTATTCATTTCATATGAAAACTGAGAGAAGTCCATCTTTACACTTACAATTTTGCTCTCTCCGGTCATGCTGGATTCATCAATTGCCAGAGAATGACCAGACACTAAAACTCCATCAGCAGGTACCTAAGATTTGAAAATAATAATCAACATGAGTAATCCCAAATCAGAACAACTAAAAGCCAGCATATGCAAGCCCAACATCATTGAGGAATTATGCAAAATTAACCTGGTCACCGATTTTGAGAGGCACAATGTCGCCAACAACAACATCAAATATTGACACTTCCATCCTTCTACCACCTCTAACCACCTGTCAGATAAATATATTTAACCATCCCATGAATTATGAAAGGAACATGGGTGACTATCACGTGACTAAAGAATTCTCACCTCCAAGTGTATATTTTGCTTTTCCTCATTTAAACTCTGGAACTGAAGTGATTGCCGATAGTCACTGGTGGCTGCAGAATAATGAGCAGAACAAGATAAACCAAAGTGTATCAAGCAAATGTAGATGACATGCTACAACAAGGCAAACCATAAGACACCTTAGAATGATTAAAGAACAAATAGGGGTGTAATGTTTTAAGGAAGACCAAGTGAAGACAGCATATGCAACCGTAAAACATCAACACATCTCAACAAAGCTTTACCAAAATAAAATAGCAAAACATAGGTGAGAAGAACCATGACTACACATAACAAGTGGAACAAGACATGATACAAAACCATCAAGAGAGATCCCGGATTCTCCTAATCAAGAAAAGCTAGTGCACAGAATTAAATAAAACAACAAAGTACTTGTATTGAAGCAAACAGCAAGTAGATATATTTGTATCTGACGAATACTACCACATTGAGATAGTTATCAAAGGGGAAACACGTTTCCTGGCATAATAAGGGGCTGTTCATGCAAATTAACGATACAAAAGATGAACTCGAGAGGAAATCATGCGACAACATCAATACATGGAAAACTCACAACCAATTGTCAATAATACGCCAACCTATGTCAAACCTTAACAAGTTCCTCAACAAATCTCCACAGGTCGGAACTCATGTATTAAGAGGTCTCACTGATGGGAAAAAACTATCATACCTGTCACAACAATGACGATAAAGACTGCCAATGCAATGCTACCACCATCATACCATCCTTCTTTTATACCCTGATGAATATAGAATAAAAACATTTCATTAAAGAAAAACCAGTTAGTCAATAGCAAAATTGATTCTCCCATAACGGTTCTACATAGAGATAATTCATAAGCTTATGCGCAATGAAATGCTTTTAACAAACTTAAGTTCTCAACCTCTAAGTCATCATTTTTCACATCAAACACATGTACTTTTATGGGTCAGATTAGTTGGTGAAGCATTACTGTTAAACAAATTTTCAACAAAGTTGATTTTCCAGCAGTAGAGCAAGGCATTCCTAGTAACAAACCATTGTTGCGCAGATGTAAAGTTAAGCTTACCTCTGTTTTTATGCCGAGAGCCAACGAAGCCGCAGCCGCCACCATTAGAATGATTAGGGTAGTATCCCGACAAGCATCCCACAAAAACCTCTAAAGTATAAAAAGGGAAAAAGGAAATCAAGGAACAGTTACCATGTTATGTTCAAAGATAAACCCAATAGCTGTAAGAGTACAAACCCAAAAGCTGCGTCCCTTCTTACGGGGATAAGTGTTAGACCCAAAAGAATTCTTGCGCTTTAGCAAATCTGTCTCATCCCCAATAATACCCTTTTCAGGATTTGTCTTCAGCTTGTGAGCAAGACCCGCGACCTTATCCCAGAAAGCAAAAGAGAAATATAAATTTAACAGAGTAGATATGCATGATGGTTCATTCTTCATACAGTAAGAGATCACAAAGAAAGTGCAAAAAATATTGGGCTAACCCCTCCATGTTGCTGCAGGGAAGACAGCTGATGTTCTCTGGACATTTGAGAAAGTTCTTCCAGGCTGATATCAAAATCACCAGTAGAAGCTGAACTCAGAGGGTGCGGCTTCGGGGTTTGTGGCGCTAAAATCAATAAACCATCGTCAGAATGTTCTAACTGACAAAAATAATGCTTCAAGAGTGATAGTCAAGACAGAGAACACAAAAAGGAATTAGGGAACTTAATGTCAGTATCTTCCAAAGTTTGCAAAGTCCATGAGAAATGTTACAAGCATCAAGCTTAGTAAAATTACAGAGGGAACTCTTTACCTTCTGTAACTTGCCCAGCAGCTTGAAAGAGAACAGCAGCCTGATAAGGTTTGGTCGTTATAAGGTGCTAAATTAATGATTAGAAGGATTAGACACCAAGAGGCTCAAACCACAATACTTACTCGGATGACTTGTGCATGTGTTCTAATCTTTGCAAGCAGCTGCTTCCTCTCCTCTTCCTTCTTTAGGTCCAACGTATAGCGAAACCGTCGTGAAGCATTAAGCACAAGAGCAGCTTGCTAAAGGACAAACAGAAAATCCACTAAGTCTGAAGTTACCAAACAAATACAGCAAGAAAAGGAAGAGTCTATCCCTTTTTCACCTTGAAAAGCATAAAGAAAGTTCAGTTAATCTGCCACCTATTTTCCAACCCTTTAAGTCTAGATAAATACAACTCGAGTGAAATTTTCAATTAAACCATCCAAACACTCATCTTCTCATTCTACATTCTAATACAGAATATGCTATAATATCTCATACAATCAACATTTCTGCATGAACTCAGTAGGAATGTTCAAGAACTGGACAAACTAGCATCCAAACCAGAACAAAAATTCATCTTCCAAAGGCATTGCTCTAACAGCTGAGAAGTGGCACTCTTGTCCAAAGTGAGCATGTTGAGCTTCATATGCTTCTGTTTGCTTCACTTGTAATTTCCATTCCAACTCATTCTGTTTATTTTCATTTGTATACCATTTATATCTTACTAATATGCAAGTACTAAACATTAGATTTCCTTTCCTTATCTGTGGGTGATCATTAACACGAATTGATAGTTCTTTGTTACAAATTGCACCTAACGCTCCAGACATTAATCGGTCCCAACATCTGCAAACACAATTTGCAGCTTGATATTGTTTTCAGACTTTCCAGAGCACACTATATTTATTAATCTTTAGCTGCAAACAATACTTTCGATTTCTTTAAATGTCTTAATCAAATGAGCATCTGTCTTGACAACTCCTGGGAAAAGGTTGCGGGTACTTTTACGATTTCCTAAAGAGTGACCCCAAAGCCTTAAGGTGCATTTAAATTGTTATGTTCTTAATAGTTTCTTACTTTTTCTTTCACTAAATAATCAAGCAACAACAGGCAAATGTTCGATCAACTACCACGTAAATAATCTTAGATCTTAGACTTAATATTCTCTACGGCTCCACCTACAAAACCTTCGAAACAACCCCAATACACTGTTTCTCCATCTGTACGCAAAGGCCCCAATCTTTTCCCAGATATTGTTCTTTCCAAAATTGCTGATTAAAATAGGCACAGCACGTGGCATCACAAGCCAAAACTTCACAAAGGACTAAAAAACATCAACAGAAATAAGAAAAACAATACCACACCACAAGTGGCCAAAGACAAACTACAGGTAATAAGTGAATCAAAATAACTCCGGCCAACAAGTGTAGCTTTCACCCATTCTTCCACCTATCTTATTTTTACAGCAATTTTCCCACCCAAACACACTAACAATGTTCTTAAATTTCAGAAATTCTCAAGTGCGAGTTTCACAAGACACTGTTAGCAGGAAATAGCTATTTCAAGAAAATACACAGCAAAGTTCACACAAGGACGACTAATTATCAAGAGGTCTCACTTTATTATCATTATTAAGAAAAAGAGAAATTAGCAAAAAGAAAGACCAAGAATATCTTAAGAAGACAGAGCCTGTCTCCGTCTCCACAATTCAAATTGAAATACAAAAATAATAGTAATTAAAAGAATTCATAAACAACATCACTCACCCGCCACCGCCTCAACCGATCGACAGGCGCGCTTTTAGTACGAACAATATCAAAAGGCCCAGACGCTTCATCGTCGTCGTCGTCATTGTAGCCAGGTCCGGCGCCGGACTCCAAATCATTGTTCCGGTGACGCCGATAAGGCGAGGACGGCTTAAATTCGTCCGTCATTTTCCGTTAAAAATCACACTTGAAGTACTGTCGCAGGAGAGATGACACCGATTGGGAACTAATTTTGCAAATATAAACACTGTTTCAATTCGATTTTCTTTTTTTCCGGCATACCAAAGGCAAAGCTTAAATTTCAAAAAAAATAAAATAAAAAAAATAATTTCAAAAAAAGCAAGAACAAAATCCTGTAAATTCCAAACTTCGAACAATGTGCTAGGGTTTATTCTGCTGAAAGGACAAAAACAACCGACCAATATGCAGTAGAAGCCACGGCCCACGCGTAGCGCAAAATACTATATTCTACTACTCCAAATATATATACTTAAAGGCAGAATTTAATCCAGCATTAAATAAGTATTATCATCTTCAATGTGATCACAGTCGCACAGAGGAAAAGTTATATTCGAATTCGATGATTTCGATCATACCTTAACGCGACAGAGAGAACGAAACAGTTTCCAAGAACAGAGAAAGAGCTCTGGGAACGTGCTACGAAATTTCCTGGAAGTTGCCTCCTGGAATTTCAAGTTTTAAATGTATTTTTAAAAATAGAATTAATTTTAATTTTTTCCCTTTTTCGTTTTCTTTTTCTTTTTTCTTTGTGTTTCATTTCCCCTTAAAGATGACTCCCGGGGGTTTATTAGGGACTTTTGGATTGGGCCGGCGGGCCCGTAAGGTATGGATCTCTTTCTTCAGTTGTACTTAAAGGGTGAAAAGCTGAGTTGCTTTAATAGTGTTTGTTATATGACTTATATATCTAAGAAAATGGGGGAGGGTGAAAAAGAAAAAGGTTTAAGAAATTGAAAGTTCATATGGGATGAGTTGCGACATATGGCTTTTTTTCTTCTTTTTTTTTTTGTATTTTATTACCCAACGCCATGTGTAATCTCATGACTCATGAGGGTTTCCAAGTTCCAACCTGTACTTTTTCTTTTCTGCTTCCCAAAAAACAATGATTAATTGTTACATATTTTGTTGGATAATTAGTCTCTCAACCGCAGTTTTAAAACAATTAGCGAGTATTTATAAATAGATAAGTGCAACCGATGTTTATAATTCCACTTTTTTTTTTGTTTGGGTTTATAAATCCACTTTCTATTTTATTCGTTCTTTTTATCTCAGATATATTTAAGTTGAGGATACAAAAAACTTTTATACTTTGTGTCTCAAAACAAAATAATAATTCGCATTGAATTTTAAGTTATTTTTAACCCCGATATATTTAAGTTGAGACTAGACAAAACTTTTATATTCCCTCTATCTTTAAAAAATACTCCCTCCGTCCCATAATTATTGTCCACTTTGTCCAAAAAATTTTGTCCCAAAATTATTGTCCCATTTGACTTTTTATGGATCAAGTTACACATTTGTCCTTAGTAAAAAATATTATCCATAAAATCTTTGTGGTTAAACAATTACTTATGTAGGGGTATATCCGGTTGTTCAAGGTAAAATATAATTAAATTTGACTAAAAATAAAATCTTTCATTTTAGTAAAACTGGACAATAATTATGGGACAGAGGGAGTAGTTTATATCGAGTTTTAAATTTTATAATTTTAATACAAATTTCAAAACTAAAGGTACACAATTTTTTGAATGGAGAGAGTATCTCACTATATTAGAAATAAAAACTAAATTATAGAAAATTTGCATCCATCTGTCAATAGTAGTACACATCATATCACATTAACTTCCCAACATGCCACTCTAAATCTTCTCCGGAATCGAGTCGTGCTCTAACGATTAGGACGTGTACCTTTATCCGTGAGGTAACGGGATTGATTCTTAGTACGGACGCAAAAAGCAAGCAGCTGAATGAGGAAGCATGTAGCTAACCAGCAGCAAGGAGGTCTGCCATCGGTTACTGAAGACATGACACACCGAGTAAGAGGCACACGCGAGTAGTCTTCCAAATAGTACTATCCTCTTCTCCAGTAGGCTCTGTCCTCGTTATAATAATCTAAGTACCTTAAAAAATTTCATCTTTTCCAGAGTCACCCATTGGGACATCTCGTTATATAATTCAAATGGTTATTCAATACTATAAATATTCAACCACTTATCATTTTTGAAGGAATGGGGTGATGTGTTTCGAATCCACCAAAATAAAACCAACTTAAAACTTGTAGTTAGGAGTGTGCTTTTAGAAAAACCGAACTGCGGTCAACCTGACATAGTCCTTGATAATTTTCAAACCAAACTGAACTGAACCGGTTTGGTTCGATTTTAACTTTTTCTTTTTGGCCTTTTTTTTTGGCCCTTTTCTTCCCCAAAATATTACAATATCTTCTGGTACTACCTGATCTACGGTGGGAATAGGAAAAAAAAAGTTTAAATTTAACTAATTTGTAATCTTATACACTTGTGTGTATAGATCAACCTTGAATCGGATTATGAACTAAACTCAACAACGGGTTAGAATCGATTTTTTTCCCTCGTGAAATTTGTAAAATGCTCAAACAACTTTAATGATTCTAAGAAAATAAAATGTCCAGTGTTAACCAAATTTTTTTTAAAAAAAAAATGTCTCGTAAACTTAAGCACTTCATCCAAAAAAAAAAAAATGTCTAGGGTCAACGAAAGAACAATGTCCAACAAACTTAAACACTTCACCTAAGAAAATAAAGTTTCTACATAATATTTCAAACCAAGTTCCACAAATTCGTCACCAATCACTACAAAAACAACAATCTAAACTTCAAATTCAATGAGAGGATGTGCATCATTCGCTCCAGACGTACCTAAAAGATCTAAACCAAAACAAGAAATACAAGTCACACCATGATCACAAGCCAAAACAATAATTGAAAATTAAAACAATAATCCCTGACAACAACTACTTTTGATATAAAACACTACTTTAAAAATAAAAGATATTGAAGAATAGAACATACTTGATTCAATTGTATCAATAGCCTCGATCTATTCTACCTCTTTCTTAAAGTTGACTATCATGTGTTCTTTTCGTAACTAATCACGGGCACAAACGATAGTCTATAGCATTCTCAGAGATAATGAACTATGATATACATCAAGGACACGACTTTCTGCACTAAATGCCGACTCTGAAGCCATAGTGAAGACTAGCACAGCCAACACATCTCTAGCAATCAAAGAAAGTGTAGGAAATCTTTTTTTGCTTTTCACTAAAAAAGAACATTAAACTTACTATTATTCTTATCACAATTCTCTTCAAGCAAGTACCTTGGTAGCTCTGTCTTGTCTACAACATATTTATTTTCTTCATTTTTAACAAAATAAGAATTAAAGAACGAAGCAACATCCACAGTTGCATCGCCTTTTGTCATATCATTCATATTCAAATTCACAGGTTGACTCAAAGTGTCTCTATGTCGTGATACAAGTGATGAACTATAAGATACAAACAAAGCCCTCAATGTCTTTTCTACCTTCTTAGACAAATCCAAGAATGTTTTCCTAAAGTACCAGCTTCTCCAGCTTCTCTTTTACGCTTCTTAGTTTGTGTACTACTCGAAGGTGCAGCAGTAGCTTGAGTGTCACTCCCTTCCCTTGAGTGTCACCTCCCTTAGATGAAATTCCATCCTCCAAACAAGTAACATCATCATCACTATTAGCCTCAGCCATCTACAAAAATAGTTGATGAATAAAAATAATTAACTAATGAGAAACAATCCGCCGAAACCAGACTCTCAAATTTGAAAAATTCGATTATGCAGAAAATCAGACTGAGATTTCTATTTTGAACACTTCTTATGACAAAATCTAACGCAAATTTTAAACATATAATGTTGATGGAGTATTTCTGAAGATGCACTATTTTGATTTTTAATACAAATAGAGTTTTCAGCACCTAAACGAACAACACTGCAGCAGAGTACAGTGTGCAGATATTGAAAAATGACAATAGGGGACATGTACCATATAAGAGGGTTTCAGAGTACCTAGACAACTAACAGAACATAAAGGACCAAGGGTAGATCATGCAAGTAGCAAGTTAGATGCTTACCTTCAAATAGCAGCCTTCCAACTTAACATAAATGGCTCAAGCTTGATCCCTTGTAGTCCACACAAGTTAAAGAAATATATTATTAATACTCCTAGATTCTGAAACTTAACATAGAGTAATGATATTCTTAGTGAATAACATTGATAGTAACCGAGCTTAATTAGAAGAAAAGTTTTCATGATTCTTTTCAAATAAGGACAACCATTTGAAATACTTTTTGAAACATCATTGCCATGAGAGCTGCACTTAGGAGAACCATTTCCAAATAAGGAAGACATTTTTAGGTGGGCTTTTGTAAATTAGCACTAACAACAAGGAAGACATATTACGAATAAGGAAGACATTATCACAGCAAATGGCCATAAAAAATCAACATGAGTTGAATCATATACATAAATGTAAAGAGTGGCAAGATTGGGTAACAATGAGTTGTGTAGAAAACTCACTACTTGTTTTGTTGTTCAAGTGAAATAATACACATTGAAAAATTAAAAACAACAATAAGTAGTTCATGACTTATGAGAAAATTGGTCTGCAAAACAGCACTTCAAATCGGTTTTAGAAATTTCAGATTTGGTTTGTCAAGTTCAAACCTTTTTTCGGGCAATCCATAGCTCCAATTACAATCCGCAAAATCTGCAGTAAACTCCCACAAATATAGAAGAGATTTAACAAAAAGAAGTCTTGAAAAACAGTTCAGAAAACAGGAGAAACGATTCCCAGAAAACAACAGCTCAGATTAGATTTTCACGAAGTGCTTGTGATGTTCAAATTGAGCTTTTGGCTAAGCTACAACTACGTCAAACTTTATTAAACGAAGAAGAGTTTCATAAAAAAATAATTTCACAAAAGTGTGATCAGAAACAGTGAGAAACAAGCTCTTCAAATCAGCAACGTGAATCAGATTTTTCACGCGTTCATTGATTGGATGATCATGTTTATATCAACTTTTGCAACACCCATAGCTCTGGTTTGAAAACCGAAAAAAGGAAGCATACAATAGGCATATGGAGGATTAAAATCTAACAAGATTTTAGCAAGACAGTTACTAGAACAAAAAAATTTGAAACCTCAAAGATGTCTACTCAAATCGGTGTTTCAAAGAATCCGAAATCATAACTGTAGTCTTTTTTTTTTAACAACATTCTTTTAAAGATCCATGCTATCATTTGACAAATCATAAGACTTATGAACCTTTAAACACATATGGAATGGACATGAGGACAATTCGCACAAACAAACAACAGAAATGCCTCGTATAGGACTCTTTCTAAACTATACATCAACTTTAGAAGTCATGCTTACACTTTTCTTCTTCTTTTGACAAAAACCTTGGTTCAAATCTAAACTCTATTTCAGTGCATGCAATCCTAGTCAAACTAAATTCAAGTTTCCTAGAACAAAACAGTCTAAACCCGTCTTAGTTAAAGGAAGCCATTAATGACAAAGATCTTCTAGCAAATAAACCAACATTCTAGCAATTTTCTTTCAATAAGGTTTGAAAATTTTTAAAAAAAACTTTAAATTTTAAGGTACCCATATCCCCATTAGCTACCAGATCTGAAGAACCCACATCCCCAAATCCCTCAAAAACACAACAAATCACAAAATAACAACAAAGAAAGAGAGAATCAAATCAGGGATGTTTACCTCTTGAGTCGTTGTGGACGGACGGTGATGATGCCGGCGAAACGATTGAGTTATAGCCACCAAATGATTGAGTTGTAGTAGGGTGGCTTCCTAATTTGAGATTGTGATGAGAAAGAGAGAATTTCTGAGAACTGGATGGAAAAATTTGGATTACGAGGGTGAGGTTTTCGAATTTGGATAAAGAAGTGAGAGTGAAAATCAAACATCGATAGGGTGAGGTTTACAGTTAAATGACAGAAAAATAATAAAAAGGATCCGAAACCGGTCCAAAATCGCCCCGAGCCAAAGCAGAAATTAACCGTTCTGAACTGACCTAGAAACCGCAGTTCGGATCAGGTCGAGCCATCGGCTTAATCTAAAACCATGGTTAATCTGAACAACACTACTTGTAGCTAGTGGTAAGAAGGATCGATCCCACAGAAACGGTGAATATCAGAGAAAATTGGGTTCGAATTCAAGAATATAAGTTGCAGAAAATTGCGATTTACGCAAGTGACTTTTTAACTTGACAAAGTGGATAAAATTTAGGGCCGTCCTACTCTCTACTCTGTACTCATATGCTTTGATTTATTTGCTCTCTTTGTGGTATGAAAATATGTTCGATCAGGTACAAATATGCTGTAAGGTCGCTTTCGATTGTTCCATATAGAGCCCTAGCCCTTATGATCCCCTCGTGCCAAACAACTAACTTCTATTGCTATTTGAAACCTTGGGCTGTTCCTCTAAGATGCATGCACAATTAGTTAAGTGACCAATTTAACTAAAAGATTAATTAAAACCCTAAGACTAGGCACATAAATATCATCCGAGAGCTAAATCAAAACATAAAGATATAAAAGTAGAGTGAGTAGACCCTAGAACAGTTTAGCTACACATGCTGGAAATCTTAAACACAAAAGTAATGAAGTACAAAGATTCTACCATGATTATAACTAGAGAGGAGAGAAAACAGGGGAAGATCAGAGTCAGGGAGTGTGATTCACTTCTGTTGACTTCTGGAAAGTCAGTTTCTCACTTCACCAAGTGAACCGTGATTCTACTTCCTGGTGATACTCTGTTTTTCTAACCTAACTGTAATTAAGATAACTCTAATTTCTTCCTCCTTCACTCAATGCTTGTTGCTGATGTTTTTCTTGGTTTAATAGAGACTAGAATGGACAAACTTGCTTAGCAGAGTTGATCTTTACTTTATCAAGGTAATCAAGATTAATTTTCTTAATTTAGGGGAGACCCATACTCACCCATCCTCTTCCTTCACTTCTAATCTACTTGTTGAGGGTTGTTTATTTGATTAATCAGTTTGTAGTTCACCATCTCTCCTTGAAAATAGCAACATCACTTTATCTTTATGCTTCCTTCCTTCCTTCCTTAGCCTTGTTAGGTTTGATTCTCCAGCTCCCTTCCGCCACCGCTGTTGTGGGGTTTCTCACTTCCACCAAGTCTAATTGAGCATTTTTCAATTTTGCCCAGAACTTCACCATTTTGCAACATCTGTCCACCTTTTTTCAAATTTAGCAATTAAATTTCTGAATTACCAAAATTCACAAAACTATATTAGAAATAAGTAATTCCTACTAAATTAATTAAAATAAAATACAAGTAGATGAGGCAAATAATGCATGTTAAAACATCTGTAAGCTGACTCCCATCATGGGTGTAGTGGAGATTGGAGTTCTGGCTGGTTAACTCATTTTCTTTATTAAAATTCAAGTCAAACTTGTAAAAGACTAGAGCATATAAGGAACTGGATTGCGCGTTTGAGGAAAGGGAGAGAAGGGAGTGAGTAGAAGAAGATCGGTGGTTGGTCGGCTGAGTTATGATAGAGTTACTATTATCATTATTGATATGACATTTTTACCCTATATCATCATCAACTTCATAACTTTATTTTAAACTATCAACTCTATCTCTATAAGTCACAAAGCGGGGCATTTACCCATGAAACTACTAATTTAAGTCTGCGACTCAAATTTGAAGAAGATCATATTCATGAAAACGGAAACCCTTTAACCAATTGTATACAAACAAAATCAATATGAACAAAGAAAAAATAATTGATCTTGGATTTGTGTTAGGGAGAAAACTGCATTTGCAGCAAAACTAGTCGACGACAACAATATCAAGCAAACATAGAGATTATGGTAATAAAATTAGTGAAATTAGTTATGACAAGAATATATGTGGTATCAATTCTAGACAAATACAAAGACAACATCAGTTGATGACAGTAACAATGGTTATTAGGCATGAACCCCTCACAACCTTGGTCAACAAAAACTTAGAACAAACAACTTTAAATCTCTCACAACATATGTCGATAAATCCACACTCAAATTATTCACTCTTCAGATTACGTAATTTTTTTTTTGTTCATTTCTTCTTTTTGTTTAATAGGGTTTTGTAATCGTGTATGAAACTCTTTCTAGCTCATTATAGATTTTTGGATCGTTTTGGAGTAAAATTTGTTAATCTCATTGCTTAGTAGATTTATTTAACGCTGCATTTATCTTTTCTTTTAAAGTTTCAACTTAAGTCTTTAAAAATTGAGGTTCACACTTCATGGGCCTTTTTTGTTAAACACTACTTTTGAAAAATTTCATATATAATACTAGTGTTTTAAACCGCACATTGTGCGGAGCATTAACATTCAGTATAAATTTCTATTTATGTAGAAATACATAAAATAAGTATAAAGTACACGAAATAAGTTAATGTTAATTTGTCACATATTGTTCTATGAGTGTATACAACTATGTACCATAAATAAATGAATATATACATGATAAACAAAAAACTATATTTACAAAAGGATAGTAAAAAATGAAAAATACACTACTTCTCGTGAGAAGATGTTCCTATCTTGTATGTAAATTGTTTTAAGTTTATGTCACCCGCTTTATCTTGTCGAACTTGCACATTGATGTCCATGTAGTAATATCTTCACTCCTATGATCCTTTATCTCTACAGTTATATTTGTAACTAATTAATAACGAAATATTCCATGATGTAGCATATCACCAACATAACTTACATTACTCGGTGAGAGTTTTCCGTCAAAACAACATACCTATATACATAAAGAAGATATGAGATTTCAGTTCAATAATTAAAGAAATACCATGCAGATTAAATAATTTGATGATATTTTGCATGCGATCAATATGGATAAAATCATAGTCCAGAAAAAGTTGTTTGTGTATTTCGAAATTGTATTTTTCCCCAAGATACCATTTGAAACGAATCATCTTGTTGTTTATCATATATGCATATTTTTACCAATTTGCAAATTTATTATTTTGCATTTAGTTAACAATGCTTGATTCAAAACACGCAAAAGTTAGAAACTCAAGATAGCCAACCTGCGTAATCTGAAGAAGACTTATTGTTTCTATTATTCTAAATACCCAAAAAGAAAAAAAATCTTAGCAAAGAAAACTTGAAATGTATAGCCATGAACTAAATATAATATATGAGTACCTATATATATATATATACTCATGAGTCATGAATGGGGGTATTGGTTCCTTTTTTCCTTCAACAATTCATGTAGTGACTAACCATAAAACTATTCACACGGAATGCGCTTTCTGATTAATCTAGACATCATGCAAACACGAAAATTCTTAACTGTGTCATTGTTTTGGGCTACTGGCCAAAATCTTGAAACCTTCACCAACATACGCACTTGTGCGGATAAAGATATCATATTTGACGAAGATTTTAATCATAATTTCAATCATTGAATAATTGTATAAATTCAAATAAATTTATCTTTATTGCAAAATGATAGTGAAAATTAATCAATTTTCTGCAATTAAAAAGGATATTAAACAACAATGAAAGAAACCCAAAGGAATAGTAATTGAAATACTTACATGGTATATGCCAATGAAAATATTTTTAGCATTACTTTTTGGGAGACTCTGAATATCAATATATAAGCTCCTTGGGCTAATCCCCTCAGTTTCTTTGACTTTGTTGATGGCTTTCTCTTCCTTAACAGCAGCGGTGAGAAAACTTATAGATCACTATCGATTCTCAGTGTTAAGTGACTCTGGCGATGTTTTGGGTAACTTGCTTGAAATTTTTGTTGCTTTGCTAGATTGTGGTATAACAAGTCAAAATCATTCTTTTGGGAGAAGATTAGACTTTTGTCATAATGAGGATTTTTGTAGATTGTTGTATGACAAGTCAAAACTCTTCTTATGAGAGAATGAAACTTTTGTCATAATGAAAATTTTTGTGGATTGACTAATTGGTGTCTTTCCTCTTTGTCAGAAATTAAATTTGTGGATCAATTGAAGTTGATTTGTAACAAAAAAAAAAAAAAGATAAAAATTGTGGTTAATGGAGATAAAAATTGTGAGTTTAATGGGATTGATATGTGACAGATTCTTTTGAAGATTGTGGATATTTTTTGCAAAAAAATATTGGATTAATAGTAGAGAAGGAAGGCAAGACAATGATTTGGGATAAATTTTGAATTTACGCTTACATAATTGCTAATATCCATGAATGAACATGATTATGAAATCACGATCATGGTTTTTTTTTAAGATGCCAAAACAAAAAAGAAAATGATAAGCGGAAGTATGAAATTATGATTTATTTTTGAAGGAAACAAAAACAGAAGCAGAAAAGAACCTGCTTTGATACCAAGAAAAAAAGTAAGAATTTTAAGAACTAACCATCATGAATGATTTTATTCCGTATCTTCCAAGTTCCCATAATAAGAAGAGTGCTAGGACCATCATAATTAATTTTTTTTGCTGAGGTAGGGCTACCCATTCCTTGCCAAGTTTGTAAACTATTTCACCAACCTAGGTATTAGAATTCCAAAAAATGAGGCAAAGTATTGCCAACCCGGTTCTATTTTTTGACAAGCATAAAAAATGTGATCAATGCTCTCTTTGTCTGCTTGACAAAAAAGACATGTTAAAGGACACAAAATCAATCCAATTTTTTTTGCAAAACTTCAGGGAAAGGAAGTAAGCGATTAACAAGTTTCCATGCAAAGAAAGAGATTTTTGAAGGAATAAGCTTATTCCAAAAATTTTGAAAGGGATGAATTGCTTCTTTGTGATGTCGAACTTCCTCATATGCTGAAACAATTGAAAAGGTTCCATTTGGTGTTGGTTGCCAGACCACTCTATCCGGCTCTTCCACAAAGTGTAGCTCTAATCTCTGCAGCTGAAACAATTGAATGACCGTTTTAGTGGGTACAATAGCAGCTATAGTATGGAGTGGAATTGCAGATAAAACATGCTTGATCAGTAGCAGCCTTCCTCCTTATAATAAAAAATGATTTTTCCAGCTCAATAACTTAACATCAATCGCTTTTGTAAAGTGATGAATCTACTCAACTTTTTTCCTTCCTTTGAATAACTTGCATCCCAAATACATGAAAGGAAATTCACCTTTTTGCATTTGTAGAGTATTCTCGATGAATGAATTATGCTCAACCCCGCTCCTATTCGAGACTAAATAAGTACTCTTCTGTTTGTTCATTTTTTGCCCAGTATCATCCTCATAGTCCTGGAAGAATATCATCAACTGTTACGTAGAACTCTTTAGGCCGTTTATAAAGATTATTAGATCATCCGCAAAACACAGGTGAGTTGGTGCAATTGTTCTGGCCGGCACACTATACAATGCTATTCTTCCACATTCTGTCGGCTTGTTTATGTTGCGAGTTAAAGCATTCGGTAGAAAGATGAAGAGATAAGGCGAGAGAGGATCCCCTTACTTTATTCCCCGAGAAGCTTGAAAATACCAACCGGACTTCCATTGATAAGTATGGAAAACGAGCTTCTTGTTAGATTGAGCATTACCAACTTTACAATGTTTCGATGAAAGCCAAACTTCGATAAAATCTATTGAAGAAAACTCTATGCAATTCGATCAAAAAGTTTCATCATATCCACCTTCAAAATTAGATTTCTGCCTCGTACTTTCTGATCAAGGAACTGAATTTGATCTTGAGTAACAAGAATGTTATCCACAACATTGCGACCTTCTAAGAAACTGATTGTTCATCCGAGATCAATCTAGGAAAAAAAATTTTCATCCTTTCTGTGAGCAACTTCGTAAACACTTTGTTTATGAAGTTACACAAGCTAATTGGCCAGAAATCTGCAAAAGATGTAGCTGTCGCCTTCTTCGGGATTAAATTAATAACCGTGTTGCTTATTTCTCTTGGAATGGGGATACCTTTTATAAATTCCACACAGGCTACCATAAGATCTTGATTTATAATGAGCCAGCAATGCCTATAAAATTCTCCCCCAAAACCGTCAATTCCAGGAGAACTTGTAGGGTGAAGACTATCTGCCGCATCCTTTATCTCCTCAAGAGTTCAATTTTGTAGCAAACAGTTGTTGTCTTAATCATTTAAGAGTGAGGGAATGTTTTCTAAGATCGTCCTACTTGCTTCATCATGATTTTCCGCCATTTCCTCAGTTAACAAATTCTTGAAGAAGAACACCGCTTCTTTCTCAATTTCTTTTCGGTCTGAGAGCCATGAACCATCATGTCTACTTATCTTATGAATTCCTAACCGAGTTTTCCTTTCAAGTAAAGAAGCATGGAAGTATTTGGTGTTTGCATCACCTTCCCATAGCCATTTTAACTTCGCCCGTTGCTGTAAAAAATCATCATGTTCCCGCAACTTAAGTATCAAATGTGCTTGCAAGCGATTCATTTCAATCCTAGCCTCTTCAGATCTAGTGTTACCAAATTCCTACTCCTTCATTCTAACAGCTTCTTCGGCCTCTTTTAAATTCTGAAACACGTCCCAGAAGTCAGTTTTATTCCACTCCTTCAGACAGATTTTCAAATGGCGGAGCTTCAAAGAAAACCTCAACATGCCTGACTCCGCAAGTGGTTGCTCCCAATTCTTCTTAACAACGTTCAGAAAGTTCTCCCTTCTCATCCACATTTTTTGAAAACGAAAAATGCTAGGCCTGGTTTCAATTTCTGCCATGAATTGGTGTAAAAAGGAGCATGATCCGATGTCGACATGTTTAGATGATGAACTGAAGACATGGGGAAAGAGTCTAACCATTCCTGATTAAATAAAATTCTGTCTAGCCTCTTCAAAACTCGGCCATTTTGCCGATTTCCTATCCAAGTAAAAAGATTGCCCAAGGCAGAAACCTTCAGTAATCTACAACCATTAATCCAAGAGTTAAAATCATCAATTGACCCTTGATCCGGCTATGAGTTCCCCTTATATTCATCTAAACTGCAAATCACATTGTAATCGCCTCCAATCATCCACGGCCTTCCTATGACTTGATCAGGATAAGCTTGCAATTCAGACAATAGCAACTGTCTCTCCTATCTTGTAAATTTCGCATACACTGCCGACACCAAAACCTTTTTAGACGTTTTCCGATTTTCCACTTCAATATGCAGAACTTGGTCAGACCCTCCCAATAACTGAGAAGACCATTCCTGAGAGCAAAGGACCCAAATAATTCCTGAATTGGATGAGAATGCATCTTTAAAACGGATTTTATTTTTCAGATCCTCTACTTGAGTTGATGGCAACCTAGGCTCTAAAATTATGACAAAAGAAATAAAATGCATAGCAATTAACTTTTTTAGACGGCGAAGAGACGACTTATTCCCAACACCATGAATATTCCATACAAGTTGATTACTCATTGGAAACTTTATAAGGAGATTCATCATTGAGTCTTGACGATTTTTGAGTTTCAAAACGTTTGATTTTCTTATCTTTGGTTGAGGCTTTCATCATCAGATACCACCACTCGCATTATCTGTAAATCAAAATTTTCAGACTGATTGCTAACTACAGTGTCATCTTGCACGTATTCAGAAAAATCCATTTGTTCCTTTTCTCGGCCTGTCAATGCTTCAATTTGGATCTCTTCTGTTTCAGATGAGGTGTCTTCATCAACATTATTTACATCATTTGGGTCCTGATTATCACTATTTGTAGTATCAATCGCCTAATCTTTGATTATAGCTGCCAAAACGTCAAAACGAGAAGATAAGTTAACCTGAGGAACGAAAACAACAAGCTGTTTGCACTCTGTTTCCTGAGGGTTTGAAATTTTTCCTGCGTCATCCATTTCCCAGCAATATTCCTCCGAGCCATTGTGTTCAATTATGGCACTTAATTGCTGCTTGGAGATCTTCCTGTCTACTGAAGAAATTGGAGGAGTCGGCATGCTTTTATCTTCCACATCAATTGAAGACGACTTGCTCCCAATTTTTTCTCTCTTTGCTGGCTCTTCCAACATTTTTTCTTTTAACTTTCGTACATTAGTGTTGGTTGTTGTGATAACGGTTAATTTGTAACATAAAAGTATGGAAATTTATTCTTTAATTAGTAAGAAATTAGGGGTGTTTCTCAGAATTAGTTTATTTTACTTAACTAGTTTTGTGTTTTTAATTAGGCAAAGACCTGAGTGAACATTAGCTGAAAAAGGGGGCTTATGGAACAAAAATTGGGCTGCTGGATTCAAATTTGCTGAACTGGTCAAAAGTAACTTCAAGACACAAAGCACATTGGGAGTAAATAAGAATGTCCCACCATAGAAACCCAAGAGCATGCTTGTCCCCTTGGCTGAAGAACCAACCACCCACATTGATCAATGCTGCTGCTGATACCACTGTTTGAAGAAAGGGAAAAGGCCAGTCAAAACCGGATTCAAGACACAAGGCATTGGGGCTAATAAAAAATACACAAGCATGGTGAGACTCTCTTGGAAGAAGAACCAGCAACAAGCTCTATAAAAGGAGCTGCATTTCCAGCATAAAGAACATATATCAGAGGACAAAAAACACACATACAATACAACAACACTACACAGACTCGAAGAAGAGAGGAAGGAACTCCAAGAAGAAGAAGTCCAGTAGCAGCAAGGAGGGATAACAGGCATCACTGTCACTCAGGCGAGTGACCTGTTATCCAGCATTCAGATTTGCTTCTTCTCGCTTCTTTCTTTCCTTTCTTATATGTTTTATAGTTTGTATGTGTAGTTAGTCAGATTTCATTCTCTGGAACCTATGTAATTTGTGTTTGTAATGCACTTGTTGAATACATGTTTTGAAGTTGGAAGTTTTTCTACATTCGGTTACTTGATTACTAATTGAATGCATGCTAGAACTAGGGGAGATCTGGAAAGATAAACTTGGTTTGGATAGATTTCAGCGTCAATTTATGACTTGGAGATAACAGTCCAAGGTTCTAATTGAGATAGAAATATACTTGGTTAGCATAAGCATTCATGTAAGGCTTGAAAACTTAAAGACTTCATGACTTGATTAATCATTGGAAAATAGTTTAATTGAGTTCATAAAGATACCTCTAGGAAAAATCGGAA
The DNA here is from genome assembly GCA_949775105.1 of Oldenlandia corymbosa var. corymbosa. Taxonomy (NCBI): domain Eukaryota; kingdom Viridiplantae; phylum Streptophyta; class Magnoliopsida; order Gentianales; family Rubiaceae; genus Oldenlandia; species Oldenlandia corymbosa. The sequence goes on along the minus strand of OX459120.1, from coordinate 16,638,036 downwards.
GTGACTTAGAGATATATAAGTTCCTGAATGAGCATGAATTCATACCAAAAGAGTGCAAGATTACCACTTGATTACATAGGGAAAAGAGAATGAATATCTCAATTTGTTGAGTCAGTCCCCTGAGTCAGAATTCTCACTCCCGTGAGTAAGGTTTCAGTTGTCTGTTTGTCTTTAGTTCTGCAGAGTCCATTCGCGTGAGTGACTTTGTCACTCGGGCAAGTGAATCTGCAATTTTCTTCCTTGTTTGTCCAGCTCTTGTATTCTTATTTTTTTTTCCGTTTATTTGAAGTTTAAACCGTTTCTGTGGGATCGACCCGACTTATCCTATCTATAGTTTAAGTTAGTAATTTATTTTGGGGCTTCGACAACCCACCATGTTGTTGTTGCTGGATATAGATGTTGATATAAATGACTAAGGTCTAGCATGTGATTTGAAACAATCAACCTTTATACCGTGCAAAATTTTAAATGACTCGTCAATAAAAATACCTTACAAATTGGAATATAATTAACACAGCCTCTTTAAGTCAATTGAACCCTCACACAATTGGTGCAGCCTTGAAGATTGGTGGCCAATGATAAAGATTAACCCTTTTCAATAATACATATGTCAGTCAATGTGGACAAAAGAAAACTCAAATTCTCGAAGTTGAGAGTAACAAGGATGAAATCTAAAGATTAACCCTTTTCAATAATACATATGTCAGTCAATGTGGACAAAAGAAAACTCAAATTCTCGAAGTTGAGAGTAACAAGGATGAAATCTAGGTGACAGTTGAAGGGTATTCTATTAAAAAAGGGACTTAAATCTCAGACTGATGTATTTTAGTGTTTCTGTGAAAGAGAAAAGAAAAAAAGCTGTTACCATGGGTAGGGGTGTTTAATTTTTAAACTAAATATATTATAAATTAATGAAGTGATAAGGATATGTCAACATGATTACTATCTTAAAAGAGTTATTAGTAGATTTATGTTAGTGGAGAGGAGTATCATTGCTCTTTAAACTATATCATCTACGTATATACAGGGATAACTATTTGCAAATAATAATGACTAATATCTTAATCCAATTTTAAAGTGAAACTCTATTTGGAAAGTGATTAGACACATTTCAAGAATTTAATTTGTCACAAAAAGTGTCATAGAAAATCTTTTGATAATTCACATATTTGATTGGGAGAACTAATTTCTTTTATATGAAGTATATAATATGGCAGTTATACATCACATATGGTATGAGCATAATTGCAGAAAGTTCCGGCAGCATAGTTTGACAGTGGAGGAAAGGGTTTAGAGCATAGTAGTAAGTATCGTACGACACACGATACGTATCGTACGATACGTATCAAAATCAAGAATTTCGATGCGTATCATGGTATGTATCGTAATCCTTTGTGTATCGGTCAATTATCGATACGTATCGTATGATACATGGTGTATCGTATGATACAAAAACATAGGCAAAAATAATTTTTTTCTTAAAAGAATTTAAATTGTTGTTTCATAATAACCATTAAATTTCAAATTAAGAACGAATTTTATTTGTAATTTGTTTTAAATAGATATTTTTATTTATTTCTTTCAGAAACATACTCATTCTTAATTGACGATAAAATTGCTTAATAAATTATTTACTGTTAAAAAATAAAATAATTAAAATATTATTTTATTCATAATATCCTTTAAATCAAGTACAACTAATAACATGTTAAATGAATGCAATACATTTTTATATTAATTTTCTCACTATTAAATTTATGGCTATAATAATATGAAAAATATTATTTATCACATATATTTTATGACCATTATTCATTTATTAAATGAGTAGTTTGTGTAACTTTCAAATAATCTTTAATTCAACTTAATCAATTTATTATTTATAACTGAAAAATAAATAAATATATAAATATATCAATTACATATGGATTTTATGATATTTATTATTTATTCTATATATATATATTATATTAAAACGTATCTTACGATACGATACACGATACGATATGCGTATCATAAATTTAGATTTTTGATACATGATATGTAACACGATTTGATAAATATGGTTGAGAGAATCAGACAGGAAGAAACTTGGAAAATCCAATTTTCTTGTAAAAAGGGTAGGCATCTAGAACTTAACTACTTAGCTAGATTGGGTATTTTGTTATCAAAAAATGCTGTGTAAAAAGTTAACAGGTTTGTAAAAAATATTGGTGTTTTGGTATTAAAAGAATTTTACTTTTTATCCAAAATAATATTATTACTCATAGAGAAATCCAATCTTCAAAATAAAATAATATTATTATTCATAGAAGATCCAATCTTCAAAATAAAACCACGCCACCTCCAAGTTGGCCGAATCCGATTGGCCAGCGATGGTCCGGCGGAAGTAGGATGGTGTTCCGGTGGTGATGATTGAAAATTGTATAAAATTATAAGTTTTAGGGTAAAATTTAAATTTAAATTAATATGTTGTATGAATGTTGCATATTTTATATTGGGATTTGGGTTTGAGAGAACGTAAAAACGTTTTGCTTTCAAATCACTGGCCATACATCGTTGACAATTGTATAATTTGTATACGTATTTGTTTGTTTGGAGTCAAAAGTAAAATTTTAGATGCTTCTCTCCATAGTGTATAGTTTTTCGGATTTTTGTTTTCTCCATTCAAACTAAAGTTAGAAGGTTTGGAAAAATTTATGTACTAAGATAATCTCAATCACAAGCAAATCAATAAAAAAATAAAAAACAAAATAGTAAAATTTGATTTTAAGGATGAATGAGGTATCTATTAGTCTCGTTATTGATAAAGTTAATAAATTTGTGGACGTTTTTTTTGAGACAGAGAATAATTTTTATATCAGATCATTTAAAATAATTCTCTTTTTATTTGTACTTTGACTTAGAATTACTGTCATCTTCTTAAAAAATATGTGTTTTGACTTTCGACAGGGTAAAACGGAAATAGAGTTGATTATTCCTTCCGTTCTAAAATAAGTGTCGTTATAGAATTTGCACACAGTTTAAGAAAACAATAAATATAATAGTTAAATTACTAGAATATCCTCAACCAACCCCATTAAAATAAATGCCCACCAATAATATTATTTCTTTTGAGGGTGTGTCAGGAAATTTTTATAAAAAATGCATTAGAATGCGAAAACGACACTTATTTTGGAATTTCTTTATTTTGCTAAAACGACACATATTTTAGAACGGAGGAAGTACTTTTTTATTTTATTTTTTTTGAAAAATTCATAACGATACCTGACAGGAGGACCCATATTTTACTAATATCCAAAAAAGTAAAGTACAAAGATCAGTTTTTCTAAGACTTAACCAAACCAAAAAGAATTTATCTTATACCAAAGTTTTTTTCTAAAAAATCATGACAATTCTCGTACAATTTATAGCTATCTACTGTCTTACAAAGATCTTACTAAGAGTTCTTGACCGTTCAACTAATACTATCAATTCCTAGCAAACTTTTCATTATGATGAATACGTCTGTCCTTAAAAAGTAGAGTTTTTATCGAACTAAGATTCTAAAATAGTTTCATAAAGTAGTCTGTTTTAGGATGTGTTAACTCAAGATAAGATTTTGCATTATCTTTTGTAGCCTTTATTAGTGAGAACGAAACATATTTGGGATACTTGAAAAACAGGATGAAAAGTTGTTTTGGCTTTCTTAAGATCTTTTGAAAGGGGCATTTTTTAACTCTCTTTTTTTTTTTTTTTTCCGTTTGGTTCGTGGAAATATGCATGAGATAAATGTTAACTCTTTCAGGTTCTATAGAAATGTAAATTTCCAATTTAAATAATTAATAATTGTAACTAACAATTCTACTAACGCCATCAGTTTCGGTGGAAAACATGTTTCTAATGAATAGTTTTCAGAAAATCAGTATAAGATTTTTTCCGGCCGATAAAATTTATAAACAAAAATTTGTGGAAAACAGAAAATTAGTAAAACAATTTTTCGCATGGTAAGAACTTAACAAGAAACTGTTGGAAGGAGTTTTCTTACATCTACTCTTTTTTGTTATTCTCTCCGTCCCATAATTATTGTCCAGTTTACCAAAAAGACTTTATCTTAGAATTATTGTCCTATTTGACTTTTTAAGGTTTAAATGACGGGTATACCCTTAGTAAAAACCATACCCATTTCTCCAGCAAAAACGAGCGCTACTCTCAGATGGCTTTGACCGAATTCTATGTTTCTCACCCTAAAAAAAATCATCACCGCACCATTTCACCTTCCTCATTCTTCCGCTTAAAGCCTTCCTCTTCCACCACCTCTTGCTTCACCCATCCGCGTTACCTTTCTTTCCGCCACCATCACCAATAATCAACCAGCACCTGCTACTCCGACCAGCCAGCCGAAGAGGCTGGACCGACCAAAGGACTCCACTAAATCCAAAGCCAACGCCGAGCGTGAGTCTGCCGCCGATACTCCCGATATTCCTAGGATGAGAGGCTCTGGCAGAATCTGACCCGGAATCCCGCAAACATCATCTAGTAATTCCTCCGATTAACGATTCCTAGCATAAAATTTTCATTTAATTATCAGTTTTTTTTATTTGAATTTGGGGGTTTGATTTCCTTGTTTTGCAGTTATGATTAATAGGGGTTGAAGATGGAGAACCCGCTCCAACCGGGCAGCCTGAAGAGTTGCTGTTCTTGCACTTGAATTTGATCTTTGAGTTTGGAACTTGGTGAAAAAAGAAAATTCAGGCGTCCTTTTCTGTAGTCATCCGCCGGTGAAATTAATTTTTTAAGTAGGGTATATTTGGAAGTTTTGGTCAAAATTTGGTTTAATTTGACGAAAAATAAAATCTTGTATTTTGACAAAATTGGACAATAATTTTTAGACGGAAGGAGTACTATTTAATTGGCAATAACCCGACCATATAACGGGAGAATGTGATAAAAATAAAAGTACTTCATATTTATTTTAATTTAATAAAATGGAATATCTTTCTACGATAGAATGAGTATTAATAAACTATTCTTCCATGAATGTATATATTTTTCAGTTTCAGACTTGTGGTATCTTGTTGGGTGCTCTAAGAACTGTTCATTTCTTTTTTCGTTTGTTTTTCCATTCTCAATTTATTCGCAGCACAGTGGAAGAATATAAATTCCAAAAGAATCCTGTCAATTATTTATACATTTTTTTTTTTATTTGATATGCCCCACCACTATCATGCCAGAGGAAGAAAATTTTTCACCGTGACCGAAAGCACAAAACCAGTTTAGACAAGTTAATTTACTGTTTCTTCTAGTTCAGATTTGTCGCAGAAATTAATTAACATAAGAAATAGGGTTAATATTAAAAAACAAAGCTCACAAGGATTAGTTGATTATTTAAAACATCATAACTCATTGAAAAAAAATATCTTAACATTCATATATTAATCCATGAGTCTTTTTCAACCCCTAATAAAATCAAATATTCACTTCTAAATCCAAAACTCACTTTTCACGAATTCTCAAAGATTTAAGGGGTCTGTTTTAGGGGTATGTGAAAAAAAAAATCTTAAATTTAAAAGTACATTTATTTTTAGGGTTTAGGATTTGCATTTAAAACCATATATATTTTCATTGGAGTTTGAAAAATATTTATGGAGAATTTCATGTGGTACAAACATTTTGGTTGAGTTATGTACTTACATCAATTTTCAGTTGGTAGAGGATCCTGTTGATAATTGACTTGCCGATCAAGTGATTTTTTTAAAATGTTCAAACAGTAATTAATGTATTTTAGATAATTAACTAAAGCTCAAGGGTATTTTTTATATTAAACCCTAAAAACATAACGGGATCGGAATGTTCAATTCATTCTTTACAATGCTAATTTCATTTTAGCAGTCTATTATTCCACCAAAATTAATCACAAAATAAATTATTAAAATGGAATAAGTACTTACTAAATAGCTGGAGAAACAAATGATTATCTTTCCTAGCTATCTGCTCAAAAGAGCCTTGACAATTGAAACAAGCTTCTTCTTTTTTTCTTTTTTTTTTTTAACGAAATCAGACGAGAGTGTCATTATTTTGACGATTAATCATTTTACAATCATTTCATCCAAAGAACGAATCTTTCTCCAACTCTGAAGAGATTATTAGACTCTTAAGTCTTTCAAAACCCGTCATTTCCTTTATGTGGTGCAATGCACACTTGTAAATTCCTAGCTTGTTAGTCATTCGGATCCCTATAATCGAATGGTCCCCAATCCAATTCCGTCATCATGATAATGGCGATGATAATCTCCATTAGTTAAATGGTTCAGCCAATCGTACAACTGTGTTTTCATAATTTTTTATTAACATATGTTCCATCTCAATATATCATTTATACATTTTTAATATATTTTTTTATATTTTTAATTGAAAAAACGCTTAAAATACATACTGAAAAAACGATCTAAACAAAGACACCTCTAATACTGCACCAATATTTGAGTATTCTCCCTCGCCACGATTTTTCTCAAATGGTACTTTTAAATTTTAGTGTAAATAGAAATTTTTTAAGTTGAGCTATGGAAGTCTCCCATACTTACTACATGTAAATGTTATTTAATCGAAGAATATCGAATTTTTTTAGTACTCTTTTCGAACCTTATTATAAAATATTTTTATTTATTCTAAATTTAACCTAATATGTTTCTTTCGATTGAAAAAACGACATTAAAACTATATTTTAATATTTATTGTGTTCTCTTAATGATTAAGAAATATTTTTAAGACTTTTTTCTTTAATTAGAAAATTATTTTAAATAGAACTTAGGACAAATTAAAACGGCTTATAATAAGGAGCGGAAAAAGTATTAACCAAGGCAAAATTGGAAAAACTTCTTGGAGGATGGGGGAAAATGGGGTTGAGTAAACCACACGAAACACGTCTTCTTGCAATTAAAATAATAATCACGTAAGATGGAGAAGAGCTAACTGTAAAGCCTGTGTAATCCAAGTGGCGTTGTGTAGATCACAAAAGGAAAGCAAAAGGTGTAATTTGAGAGTTGAGGGTTACATATAGATTCTTTACTTTTTGTTAGAGTACAAGAACATTAGAAAATATGAATCCAGTGCAAATAATATACTCCTCTGTCCCAAAATTATTATCTAGTTTGAAATTTTACTTTTAGTACAATTTAAACTAGAAATGGAAACCCAAATTGAACGATAATTATAGGACGGAGGGAGTAGTATACAATTATACTAATCTCTACTCAAGCTATACAAGAATAATTTCTTTAATCTATTCTCCATATGTACAAAGATCGACTTTAAAGATCTTTTATTATGACATATGGACATAGTTTTAGTATTTTGTAAAAAGGTTTCCATTTCCGGACATATGGATCACAAGAATAATGCCACCATGCAAGAAAGAATTTTTACACAAAAGATGATCTGGTGAGCTATTGGCAATGTGATACGCTGTTTTTTTGAATGGAAGAGACAATCATACACACAACTCTTGAGTCACATATCCTTGTTTTTCCAGCGCGATAGGTTGTTTCATCGTCGGACTTAATTTATTCACAAATTCTTTTTTTTTCAGTTAGTTTAAATTAAAATTATGAATTTCTTATTTTCAATACACTCTTTATTTTTTCAATTCAAAATTTATTAGTTTTAATTTAATGCGAAGAACGAAATTGGAACTGAAATGAAACGTCCTAACTTTTACTCTTCGGGTCGCCACTCTACTGAGAGTTCTATTCATAAGATTAAATTAAATATAGTTAAAATAATTTGACATTACTTCTATTATGCATGAAATGGAGAACGTAGCAATTAAAAGCAAAGCCTACTAACAGTCTAAAAATGAAATTGTCTATCTTAATTTCGTATATGCTCCACACATTTCCAGATAAATAATTCTTAACATGAAAGATCGTCATGTTTCCCCCAAATATATCATCTGCAACTTCTTGTAGAAAAAATTCCTCTCGTTTAACCCTTTATCATCAACTTCATCTGATTCCTTTTGGCCTTATGTCATCTAAGTAATAGGCAAGCAATTTTCCAATGACTTTGAAGATTGCGTTCCCTTTTTCCAGATTTTCCTTTTCTTTTATTATTCCGGCATCGTTGGTCGGATCAGCGGCAAGACTTTTGATTGATAATTTTCGGACATCAGTTAATAAGTGATAATTTGAAATTTCCGAATTGGGCGTTGCAGTTAAGGTTTTAAAGCATGATAGTGTTAAAAGTCGCTATATTTTTCTTTTACCTAATTTTACACGTGTCATTTAAAGAGTGGCTTGCTATACCACATCATGAGTGCTGATATGGTGCATCTGCTACATACAATAATTTCTGATCATTTCCGAACAGAAAAGATATTTGTTTGTTATTTGTAGGAAATGATTGTAATGGAATCATTTTTTATCAAACCGAGTATTTATCTCTCTCTTACTTGACAAGTACAACTTTTTGTCTTCTTCCATCTTATGTAAATAGACTACTTTCTAAATTTTAATAGATTATTTTTATTGGAAAGAAGGAATATTATGTTCTAAAATAATAATTATATTTACTTAGATACATACTTATATTAAAAAATGAAATTTCAAATGGTATAAAATTATAATTTTCCTGGGACGCGGTCGTGTTTTTATGCTGATTGATTGTCCTGCATAAATTCCTGCCGGAGGACATCACGCCGCAATTAGCTAATTCTTTCCAGTTGTATTTCAATTGTGTATGAGTCAGATAATTAGGATGCCCATTAAATGATTTCCCCATTTTTAAAAATAAAATTAAAGAATTTCCCAACCCCCCTGCATTTTGTTGTTTTACACTATAAATTAAAGAAATTTAGGAAAAGACCCCATTAATTTCTTTATTTTGGAAAATTACCACCCCCAAAGATACAAGGATCTTTCTTATTTCAAAAAGGATTGAGCATTTTAACAATAGAAATATGTGAAAAACTCAGTTAAACTGAACTATAACCATTTTTTTCTGAATACCAACCCAATTAACGGAACCATAACCATTTCATTGGGACAAATCTCTAATTCTTCACTTTTCTCTTTAATAGGGGGGACTTTCGAGATATTCCGCGGGAAAGTCAAAATCATTTGTGGATTTAAGCGAAACTTTGAACATGCGGATGCGAGATCTACTCTGAAAAACAGAACAAGTCTGAGAATCAAACTGAAAAGGAAATGACAAAAGATTTTTATCATCGGTCAAAGGGTAGCCAAAAACTTTTAGCCAGGTATTTTTGCGATGATGATGTTTAAAAAATGTTGAACATATATAGGGTTTTAGTTAGTGAATTGAAGAGCTCAATTAATATTTTTTGGTATATTACCTATCCGATGTTCAAAATTATTGTTCCAACTAATTCAAATTTGAGATGGATAGCTCTATCAATATTAATAAGCCTTTAACACAGTTTTTTTTTTTTGTTATCTTTTTAATTATCAAAGTAAAGATGTTCTTTTTTCCTATTTAATTACAATCTTATTTCCCGTTTAGGAATATAGTAGCGCCTAGCATAGAATTCAGGAAAAAGCAATGTTAGGAACTCATCAAGAATGGGTAAGTAATTTAATATTACAGTAGAGAGGACCTAAGCTCAATGTCATGAATAAATTAACTTCAGGCAGAACTTCTAACGTGAAAAAATGGGGAAAAAAAAAAGTGAATTAGTAAATGTAACTTAATTTTACGTCCGCAGTTTGTAAAATAAACTAAAATGCTCCTAAACTCTCCCAAATTCTTTTGTAAAATCATCTCTTCTTATAATTTTACAAATATTGTTTCAATATATAGTAAAAATTTGTTGATTATTGATTGTTAACAATGACGAAAAGCCAAATAACACGTGAAAGATGGAAAAATGAGATAATTATTGGACGATTTTTTGACTCTTTTTGGTGTGATTTTTTTTGTTCCATTTTTGGTATGATTAGGCGGCTTTGGTTAAAATGATTCCAACGAAGCCATGGTTGTTGAGACTTTCTCTGTCTGTTGTTACGGTTTTAGTTCAAAACAAAATTTTCATTCTGGGGTTATTTTATTTGAAACCATTTGTAATAATTATTCATTTAGCCGTAAATGAACGTAGGATATCTTTTTCATGAATATTTTTGTTTGAACTTGGTAAATGTGACTACGTAATTTGATCGGTGGGAAAATAATCCATTCTTTGTTGCTGCCAAAGAGATATAAGAATTCGCCGACAGCCGACAGATCTGATTCATTTTAAAATTTTACTTCGCGCAGTTTGATTTTACTTCACGCAACTTTATAGGGATATTTTCGTCTATTTCACAAACTGCGCAGAATAAAATTAATTTACATTTAACAACACCAAAAAAATGAAAATACAAAATAGTAGAAGAAGATTATTATCACAGGAAATATGTTGGGAAAGTTTGAGTGGAATATATACCGGTAAAAGAAAAAAAAAAAAAACTAAAGTAAGCGCGCCTTTAATGATTCAACTTTTTTGTTTCTCCTTTCAATTAGGTTAGTGGTTCGATCCATTTGTTCATTCAAACATTAATAATTTATATTTCTCCAAAATATTCAGATTCCATAATGATCACAAACCAATTTTCCCCTTAAAGATAATCTTAATTGATTTATGTATTCTATTAAGGGTTGAATCAAACAATCACTATTTGTACTTTTGTATAGGATCCCACGATAATAATTAAAGGAGAAAAACTCAGAACATAATGGTGCTTGCTTTGTCAAGAACAAATCTAGTTAAAAAAAAAAAAGACATATCTACGTATTAAGATTTTGACATAGTTTATTATAATAATTTTACATTTTTGTTAACGTTAACTAAAGTTTTCTACTCCGTGCATCTCAAATAAATAATTCACACTATATTGAGATAATATAAATGTCAAAGCAACTTTTAGCATGACAACTGGTCTAGTCTTGGAGTTATATGGGACATACCATCTGAAAAATCACCTTGGCCCACTTTGATTATTAAAAATTTCTTTGCTAGAAAGGTGGAGCTCCTCAATGAATTTCAAACGGTGCTATCTCCACATCTCCTTCATGTAATTTTCCTTCTGGACCAGAAATTTGATTATGGCGAGGATCCCATCATTTGGCAGCCAATTTCCATTGGAACGTTCACAACAAAGTCAGCGTACAAGGCAATTCGTGGGAGGCAAACTAAACAGGGAATTTTACGAAATATTTGACATTGTTTTATTCCTCTTCGAATTTCTTTTTTTATTTGAAAATTCATTAATAAATTTATTCCTATGTCAGAGATAATTTCTTCATTTGGAATTTTGACTCATCGTTCAATTTGTCCCCTTTGCAAGAAAAATAGGAAACAATGCAACATGTTTCTATTGATTGCTCACTTTCTAGACTAATTTGGCTTCATTTCTCGCAACTTCTGAAAGTGAATTTGCCTCTAAAAGCAATTTCTTGGCATATGATGCAACATTGGCGGTCGATTGGGAGTTTTACTTCGGCAAAGAAAATAGCAATCATGATGGCTCTTATTTTTGTCCTTTGGGAAAGGAAGAAACAAATTAGTTTTTAAAGATATTTAGTTTTCTCCAATTCAAGTTCAAGCGGCGGGCTATGATCATTTGAAGAATTTAATGTTTATTCATTCTCCTCAAGTTCGATCCCGCCTAGAAGGAGCTTTTATGGTTAACCTTTTTTCTAATATCCATTTTGCTATGAGAAGTAAAAGCCACAAACTTGTTTGATGGAAACATCCAGAAATGCATTCTTTTTTTTTTTTAAAAAAATATGGATGGTTCGGCCTCACATGGGAGTAATGAATCTGGTTATGTCTTCATAATACGAGGTGAAAAAGGATCTTTTCAGTATGCTGAAGTTGGTTATCTTGGCAGTGGTGATAGTTTTCAAGCGGAACTTAGACGCATACTTTTTGGTCTTTGGAAATGTCAGCTGATGAAGCTTCAAAAGGTGGAGGTACAAACTGGTAATCTTTCAATTATTAATCATCTAAAAAACATGAGTACCTTCCCTTGGAGATACTATAAAGAGCTGGAAGAAATCCTTTTCATTCTTCAATGTCAGAACTACAATATAATTCATATATCTCGGGAAGCAAATGCAGCTGCTGATACTCTTGCTACCTTAGCTTCCTCGTCTGTCACAAAGATTTTGTAATTTTATAGATCTTCCTAGTAGCTCAAAAGGTCTCTTGTTTTTAGACCAACATGAATTTCCATATGTCCGATCTAGGTAATCCTCTTGTAACTTAACTAGGGTTAGATCCATAATCTGCTCTAGGTCTATTTTTACTTAAGAAATAATATAATAAGGGAAGAGACGAAGCTAGGAAACTAGAAGATATATGTTCATCCCTTGGGTGCATTATATTATTTAGCACGAGTTGATTTACAAAATAGCTCTTGGGTATACCTCTTGAGTACTTTATGAGTCAATTGGGACCTAAAAGTAGTCTCTCATCCCCCTTTCTTTGCTAAATATATATATATATATATATATATATATATATATATAAATGTCAAAGCAACATAAGGCGTTGAGTGGAGTAGCTCAAGAAACTTACAGAAAATGGCATATCTTTCATGATTGTGATGTGTGATTCTTTTATCTTAATACCCTCCCTCAAACCCAATAAGTATTTTGTAGATTGCATGACACAATAAAATCACTATAAACAATGCTGGGTCAGTCCATAATTCCAGAAATACTGTCGGGTCAGTCCACAAACCCGCACACACAAGTCCACTACTATCGGGCTAGACCACAAGTCAGCACATATGAGTCCACAATTCCAGATAAGCTGTCGGACCAGTCCACAAAACATATATATCGGTCGGTCAGTCACAAGGCCCTCCACGGGTTCACAAGTCATGAGCTTTGATACCATGTCAAAGTAACTTGTACACTTTCATCTCAAAATCAATTGCCATTGAGTTGGGTGACTCAAGAAATTTATAAACAAGTAACATATCTTTTATGATTGGATGTGGGTTCTTTATCCTAACAACTAATTTAAAATTCAATATTTGCTATTACCTCTGTTCCAAAAAAGTCTACATTGAACTTTCACAATTTATGATACTATTTTTAATACAATTCTCGAAATTCAATATGTAATTTTTTTTAGACAGAGAGAGCATTTTTTAAAACAGAAGTAGTATTGATGTGGACATCCAAGGTGATCAAGCTCAAGGACAAGTCAATGTCCAACCAAGTAATCAAGTTCAAGCTCAAAGAGTGATTCAAGATCCATTAGCTAATATTGGAGGTCCTATGACGAGGTCTCGAAAGAGAAATATGAATGAGTCGCTCAATAACTTGTTCATGGATGTTCAAGCTCTCAATGTGGATTCAATTCCATGGGTTTCATGTTTATCTTGGAGTGGAATTAAAACTTTTAGTGCATGTAAAGCTCTTGGTCGAGGTGAAGAAGTCAACATAAAAAGTTGACAGAGGACCGTCAAGCAGAATGTTGGTCGACAAGAAAATTGACCCCGCGGGCAGAATTTTCCATCTTTCCTATTTCAATTAGGAAAAGGACTTTTCGGTCCTTTAACTAATATGGCCGACTCTCCTACACCTCTAAAATGTTCTAGATGGTTTTAAATAATTGTGACATGTATAATTATTTAAATCTATATTAGGAAATTTAGGAAGACAAATCCTATTTGAACTTATATTCGGATTTCTTTTTGTCTAAGCCAACCTATGCCTATAAATAGGGAGCTGCAATACTCAAATTCATATACTTTTGATGATTATTGATATTTTAATACGAGACGAGAGGAAACTCTTTGTTCTTTTTCTATTCTTTTCGAAGATTAGTGCATTGTACACTTGTTTGTGCCTTGTTGACGCGTGCGCGTGATTTTAAGTGTTTTCCACGTGTGGAGCTTTGTTAGTTTGTTCATTAATTGGAGCCTTTTCGCTAGCTATTCTATCCATAATCGAAGGGATAATGTTCTTAGAGAGGAACCGATTGGGTTGCTACCAAAACACCATTCTTCATCTTTCGAATCTTTCATTCTTTTGGTGCAAATTTTTATGGTTTGCATCGTTCTTCTTCTTTTCTTCTTTTCTTTCTCGTGTAATTTGGAGTATTTTTCATTGGTATCTCAAGTTATCAAGTCTTAGGAAATTCATAGCTTCCGTGTTAGAGGTAATTCAATCATCTTGGCTCAATATTCGTAGTATATAATTATAATAATAACCTAAAATGCACATCAATAAATAAACCAGTGTGAATAGTAAGCTCAACGCGTTATCACAAGTAATCGAACTCAGGACAGAAGAAAACAACTTGATTCCACTTTCAAATACTAATTCTGTAAAAAATAGTCTATATTGAATTTCAAGATTTGTATTAATTTTATGTATAAATTTCATCAATGTAAATTATTTTTTTGATAGAGAGTGCTAAAACTGTCGGCAAAACAACAAAGTGATTTAGGATACTTACACCAGTCTGTTGCCATAAATTCTGCCGCCCCTCCTTTTAATTTACTTTAGTCCATTTAAGAAATGCAATGGAAACAGAATATCTTTTCGTGGAAGAATTCCAAGGGATCCACCCTCCACACACAACACCCCCCTTCTTTTATCTTTGCGCATCAACTGATTAAACTTCCCATATGTACAGTATCTGCCTTTTAACTCCGCTTTGCATCTTTGCCCGTGTATAATATGACGGCATTCCCGCTTTGCAAGCATATTATGATGATTTTTGTCTTACAATACTTTTAAACCTAAGCAAAATTCTTTATACTCCTACGAAGTAACATAAACCATTCTCATTAGAGATTCAGACATTAGATTGTTAGAAATATTATGATATACATATATATGTTACAACTTACAAATTCACAATATCATGAATGAACAAAATATTATCGTTAAGATATGTAATTCATGTGGTTTTGAAAAAAGAATAACACGTTGTCTGAAAATAATTATTTATTATGATAAATAAGAGAATCATTGCACGGTGGAGTAAATATAAGAAACTCTTTCTTAATCTTCACAGTTTCAAATTGTGAGAAGAGAAAGTGATTAGTGATAACATATGAACTCTGCAACAGTAATCCAGCTATCTTTGGTTTTAAGTCACGTACATCTAAATCAACAAATACCACTAGTTCTTTTAGTTGCGGGGTCTTAATAGCCGAAATTTCAAAGAAAGAGCACGAAGACTTCGAGTATTAGACAACCTCTATATTGTCAATCCAGTCATCCATTAATTCAGGAAAAAAAATAACTATAGAATTGACATATATGTGCTAAGTAGTTTCTATCCTTCTGTCCATAAAAGAAAAAAAATTCATATTACACTTTATAAATAGTGTTAAAAACAGCGAAACACAATTGGTGCTGTGAATTACACCCTCCTGTCTCATAATTATTATCCAGTTTGGATTTTCATTTCTAGTTCAAATTACACTAAAAGTGAAATTTCAAACTGGACAATAATTATGGGACAAAGGGAGTAGTATTTTTTTGAAGATAAGGGGAGTACTTCACAACCTTGTTGTGCAAGGAATTCGTTGTGATAGTAAAATAGGTTATGATCATTTTGTTTCATAAATGAAAATATTAAAAAAGAAACATTCAAGTGTACTGCACTAGCTTTCTATCCCATTATATTTTTTAGCAATATTTTTAGCTTAGAAAAACGAATTATTATATGAAAGGGATGAGCAAGTGCTATTTAATTAAGTACATGGAACTGAACCCTTTCATGTTTTGTGTTGTCATTTATATATTGGCCAGCTAATTAGATCATTTTGTCAATATGAAGTGGGTACATTTTATGAAGTGTTAAACAGTACTATAACCAAACTCCTCCATATTTTGTGCTTGTCTTCTTCTCTAAATTCCTACACGCGTATACCTGCCAATTTCATCATTTATGAGGTGGTTGCAGAATATTGGCCAAAAGATCTCGTCATCGAGTCGTGTTCTTTCCCCAAATTGAACGATAATCCGCAATTAATCCTTCAAATTTTGGACTACATGTAAATCAATTAATACTTCATGTTATGTGAGGAACGACTTACTCATGATTCATTGTTTACGAACTCGATTTAAGTGTAGAAAAATACTCCCTCTGTCAATAAAAAAAAATCACATTAAATTTTAAAATTTATGCCCATTTTTAACACAGTAAGAATAACAATGGCACCCAAATAGAGTAACTTGGTGTAAATGTAACAGTAAAAAATGCGAGCACTATTATGCAATTGAAAGTGAATATGAATTACAATGTCATCAAATACAAAAAAACTAAGAATCAAACTCGATATGTACATATGTATCAAACTCGATATGTACAACTCTTACTTGTTAGTTATATTTTAGAATCAAACTCGATATGTATATACGTATCAAAGAAATGAGGACTATTTTTTGAGATTTATACTAAAAGTCAATGTTTACTATTTTTTTCGGACAGAGATAATATAATAACAAAAAGCGTTAACTAGCCTCTAAATATTAACATCAACGTTGTTAAAACAAAATGAGTGTACTCGTCTAGAATTGTGTCTGGAAGAAAATTAATGTCATCAAACCAATAAATATAAAAGCAAGATATACAACAACCATTGCTCTTGTTTTGATCTGTGAAAAGTAGCAAACTTGGATTTCATGTTAATTAGTTTACAACAGTGTAATTCAATAAACATGAGTAAAACTTGACTGTTAATTCTGGATGAAGCTAGAGAATGGGAATTAATAAGTTGTTTATTAATGATGAAGCAAGAACCTTGATTAACTTCATCAAAACAAGTAAGAATCTAAACTATAACTAACCCTTGACTGCGGGCCTCACTCCCTTTCCCCCATATGGCCATATTACAATATAAGTAGCCCGTTCGAATATGGTCCAACAATTGTAATATGGACGAACATTCATATCTAGAGTACCAGAAGCATGGCCATCAAACATCTCGTAAAGATCCAATGAGTGATTTTAATCTCTCTAGTCAGAAGGAGATGGGAATATAAAACATATACTCCTTCCTTCCGTTTCATAATGAAATTTAACTAAAAGAACAGTTAATATGTGACGCAAAAAACAAGTACTTGAACCTTAGTTAAACTGAGGAGAGGAAACATCAACCAAACATTATTACTTCCTCGTGTTCTTCTTATAAGGCATTTTGATTTTGTCTTAAGTTTCACCTAATATGCGTTTTTAATTGAAAAAAATCTTAAAAATATATTTTCATATTCTTCGTGTCTTCCTAATTATTAGAAAATATTTTTAATATTTTTATTTCAATTAAAAGTATATTTTAGCTAAAATTTAGGACAAACCTAGTATAAATTAAAATGTATTATAATAAGGACTAGAGGAAGTATATAATTTACCGCTAAGGGGAAAAGACATCTACGGATTAAATATTAGGTTAAACTAAACTGCTTTTTAACTATACATTACTTAAAAAATCAAAGAGTAAATTAGAAATAATGAATATTTTTTTAAAAAAGATCCAACAACATGAAAGAAAATTTTCATCCTTGGCTTTTGTTAATGATGGAGAGGATTGCAATAAGTACCATCTAAAAAAAAAAGAGAAACTCATGAGTTCTCTTCTTTTCTTTTGTACATGATTATTTTTTTTATAAAACGATTAATGTGAAAAATCTATTTATCTTCATACTAATAAACAGCTTAAATTATCTCTAATCAATAATTGTTGGGTTCTACCCGCTACGTCTTCCCCTCGCTTCCATTTTCTGTAATCTTTTTATTATCTCGTTAGAATTCTGGAGCCAAAAAAAAAAAGGAAAAAGAAAAAAGGAAGGAATAAATCAGCTCTTGTTTTATTTTGGTCGATCTGTTTCACACTTAAAATTAGTCACTAAAAAATGAGAAAACAAAAACTTAATCTCCGTTATAGAAAAATAAGGACATTTCCTAATTAGCTTCCCCGATTTTTATTCTTTACACACAGATAACTAATCACTAAAATGATAAAGAGAAAAAAAAAAAAAAAACATATCTTATATATCCTTATATAGTTTTGGCTGTACTGATTTGTTTTCACAGTGCAAATTTCCCAATTGCACGTCCTTTAATTGTGATTATCTAGATAATAATAATAAAAAAACTCCATCACCCTGTCAATTAATTGAATTTCGATATATTTCCATTTTTATCACATCGTTTGATCCCAATAAATATTAAGCACCCGTCAAAGCCAATCAAGGTTCACATAACACAATATTACTTGTTTGGTATTCGGATTAGTCGGAGAAGTGATTTTATACTCAGGATACCCGTAATGAACCAAAAAAGTTCACACACGATGAACCATCAACAGCTGGAAGCTTACTTGGAATCGACAGAGGACCAATTGCCCCAAAGGTGATAGTTCATTCGATTCCCTTTTTATTTTTATTAATTTCAATGATAACTCCTTAAAAGGGGGACGTTATTATGTTGTCCGAGGAATTTGTGGTTTCAATTTATTGACATTGACTTTATTCAGATTTCTGAATTCCCTCGTACTTTAGGACGAAATCCATAACATTGTCTTTATTTTTTTAGAATAGTAATAGCTAAAAGGAAAAAATAACAAAGAATGATGTGTCAAGATCTTATGCCCTAATCTTAAATACATAAACCCTGTTTGAAAAGTTTTACAATGACAGTTGAGATCATTTCCTTATAATTTTTTCTTGTCATTTTTTCCTTATACCAATTATTATCTATTTTTTTAATAGGGGACTTTCGAGATTTTATGGGGGAAAGTCAAAATCATTCGCGGATTTAAGCGTAACCTTGAATATGCAGATGGGAGATCTACGCAAGAAAGTTTGTTTGACAAACAGAAGCAGAATTCTGACAATTAGACTGAAAAGAAATTGGCAGAAGAAAAGACATTTGTCATCGGTCAAAAAGGTGGCCAAAAATTTCTTGCCGAGATCTTTTCCCGACGATGACTTGATGTCTAGGAATTTGAGGATAGGGTTTTAGTTGTTTTTTTTTTTTAAAAAAAAAGAAATTTGAAATTCGGTTTTAGTTAGTTAGAAGAGCTTAAATTAATAAAGCAATCGTCAATTGTTATATGTAAGCATTAATGACTATTTTTATGTTTTGTTTTTTCAATTATTATCGAACCATGAATGCTTTTTTCTTGTTTTATTGATTACTATTTTATTTGTGTAAAGGTTTTGTCGCATAAATTTCATTTAAATCTTTTGATATTGTTACCAGGAGCATATATGAAATTGACATATCGCACTTAGACCCTTTTGAAATGAACTTATTTGTGCAGGATGTCACAAATTTCATGTAATTTTGATTTAACCAAATCTAGAAGACCGAGTGTGTAATACACCAAATCTAGAAGAATTCCATCACTTGTTAATTAATTTGATGACGACGACATAAGTATTTCTCAATGCGTGAGTGGGAAGAATTTTTGTCAAATTATTAAATACTCAGCCAAAATATCAAACAAAGCCTCAAAGACACTCAAACTTTTATATCCAATATTGGTGAACTCAAACCCGGAATAAGCCTAGTTAAATGCCATAAAATCGTACACAACGAACTTCCTACAATGGAGAGTTTATTTGGAATCCACACAGGACCTACTTCCCCCAAGGTAATGTACTTTATTTGATTTTTTTTTCCCCTTAATTTCTACGACGAATCCATAAAAGGAACGTTAATCTAGTTGCCACAAGATTTCTGGTTCTAAAATTTTAGGACAAATCTCTAATTCTAATTCCTTCTCTCTTTTAATAGGGATATTTTGTGGGAAAGTCAAAATCATTTGCGGATTTAATTAAGCGAAGCCTATGAATATGCGGATGCGAGATCTACTTAAGAGCATTAACAACAATACATATAATTCAACACAATATTACACTGCCATGTCAGCATTCCACTACACTCTCACTTTATACACTTTTTCCTACAACAATATTACACTCACTACCTATATAATTTTAGACCCACAACTACCCCACTATTATTACCCCACACATATCCTACTATTAATACTTTACTTTTTATAAAAAATAATTATATTTACTTGTAATAATAATTAAATTTATTTTTCATAATTATTTTGTTTATATGACTTCTAAAGTACATTATAAATTTTTTTTATTTTTTTAAAAATCTAATAACATAATTAAATATCACAAGAATATAAAAAAACTTAATAATCATTGAGTGAACAATATATTAATAAAGTACAATAATTAATTTAAAAAATAACAATAATAAAATTTCACTACTAGACGATGTTTATAGAGATAGTGAAAATCTAAAAATATCTAAAAATAATTTAACAACACTATATTTCATCAAAATCATTTCGAAAACATTCGCAGATGTGCTCAACCAAATCTGATCGTAGTTGATGGTGTTCTTCGCGGTCGCGTATTTCTGCATTCCTTTGAATGTATTGTTGCATATTAGGGATTAACTCTTGATGATGCGAAAATTGAGTCCTCACGTCATTAGTCCAGTTTGTTGCCTCATCTCCCTCGTCCTCAACTATTATATTGTGTAATATGATGCAAGTATACATTACATCTTTAAGCGATGCTCTGTCCCACAATCGAGATGTAATATGTAATATTTTCCAACGGGACTGAAGCACTCCAAATGCTCGCTCAACATCTTTTCTTGCTACTTCTTGCACCTTTTTGAAGAGTTTTCTCTTAGAATCTACCAGAGATGTAAAACTTTTCACAAATGTTGCCCACTCCGGATATATACCATCAGCTAAATAATAACCTCGGCTGTTTGAGTACCATTTACAGTAAATTGAATATCAGGAGCATACCCGTGTAACACATCATTAAACAGAGGATATTGGTTGAGCACGTTGATGTCGTTGTTAGATCCTGCAATTCTAAAAAATGCATGCCATATCCATAAATCTGCAGATGCGGCTGCTTCAAGCACTAAGGAGGGAGAACCTTGATAACCGGAAGTAAAACGACCTCTCCATCCAACCGGACAATTTTTCTATTTTCAATACATGCAATCAATGCTACCAAGCATACCTGGAACACCATGCCGTTCATCGTGCATTTGAAGTAAACTATGAACGTCACTTTCATTAGGTCTTCTCAAATATTGTGACTGAAAAATTTCAATCACGTTATGACAAAAGTATCGTAAACACTCTAGTGCAATACTTCCACCCATCCTTAAATATTCGTCACACAATCAGCTGGTAATCCGTATGCTAATTGACGAAGAGCTGCTGTAGATTTTTGAATGGGGGAAAATCCCATTTTACCCGATGCATAAGGCCTTTGTTGAAAGTATTCAGAGTGAATTTGGAGAGATTGTACAATACGGAGAAATAATTCTTTTCTCATGCAGAATCTTGTACGGAAAGTAGCTGAAGAGTATATTGGATTTTCAGAAAAATAATCATTAAATAACCTCTGTTCTCCAATTTCACGCTCTCGGTCGATATGCCTTCGTCTTCATGAAGAACTTGCACCTCTTCGTTGCTCAATCAACTCATCCAACCTCCTTAAATCTTCTAGACCCGTGTTATCAAAGATTTGTTCCCGCATATAATCATTCATTTCATCGTAAAAAATAGAGGGATCAAAATTGGGAAGAGAATTTTGAGACATGGTTGTGTGTGAAGAGTTGTTGCAAAATGTATGAATAGCAAAGAGTTGTAAAGGCTTGAACAATATTACTAGTCTCATTCATATTTATAGAGTGTACTTACAACAAAATCAAAAAAAGATTTGACTATATTATCCAATGTATGGATAAGATAATGAGAGAGATGTGATTACACTATGGTACGCATAGACAAATAAAAAATGAATGACGTGACTACACTATCAATATATTTAATGGACAAGATAAAAAGAAAGATGTGACTACATTATGTTACGTATGGACAAATGAAAAAAGAATGACGTGACTACACTATCAATATATTTAATAGATAAGATAAAAAGAGAGATGTGACTAAACTATGGTACGTATGGACAAATAGAAAAACAATAATGTGACTACACTATCAATATATTTAATGGACAAGATAAAAAGAAAGATGTGATTACACTATGGTACGTATGGACAAATGAAAAAAGAATGACATGACTACACTATCAATGTATTTAATGGACAAGATAAACAGAAAGATGCGACTACACTATGGTACGTATGGACAAATGAAAAAAGAATGATGTGACTACACTATCAAAGTATTTAATGGACAAGATAAAAAGAGAGATGTGACTACACTGTGGTACGTATGGACAAATGAAAAAACAATGATGTGACTACATCATCAATGTATTTATTCATTTAAAGTATTTAATACTTAATTTTTTATGAGTTTTTTGAGTTTCTCCAGATTGTTTTGATTTTATTTTATTTTTTTACTTTTTTCATGCAATTAATTATAAGTTGTACAATAATAATTATACGATGCGGTAAATATAATAATACTTCATATTTAAAACACAAGAATATGATGTAATAAAATTTAAATACAGTGACACAATTCTTACATTTTAGTTTAAATAAAACCAAAAACTCACAATGAAAATGACTAAATCAAAATAATAACCTAACATGACTATCTATAATTAGACAAAATTTTTTCAACTAAACGTTCATGTCTTGCTCGTTGTTCTGGTGTCATATTCGAGGTGTCCTTCGTCAAAATTTCATATTCTTTGGTAACCGTATGCCTCATGTACGCCTGATTGCAAAATTCTTGTTTGCTCTAATTTTTTGGCTTCCAAATCCATCATTTTTTTGTCGAAGTTCAACAAGTTCATCGTCATCATCCCGTGCCTTGCACTTTCCTTTTGACTTCCGATTTCCTTTCTTGGCTGCTTTTTGGCCTATTTGGCGAACCTCCTCTTTGATCTCATTGATTTCAACATTTCGATCAACATTTGACGATGAAGTGTATGATCCGAATTCGTTGATTCTTGTTCTCTTTGATGACTCTTCGACGATAGAAACAGCTGCCCATTTTGGATCATCTTTCACAATTTTCCACACATGCTCATGCACAAAATGTTTTTTCTTAATTTGGTAATGTACCTCATGAGCTGCATCCCTTACAGAATCATCACTCCATCCACTACGGTGTTCATTCCATAGTCTATTGTAGTGTTGGTTAAATTCATTGACATACTTTGAAAACCAAAACCAATGAGACTTTAACTTACCTTGTTCTCTTTGTGGTAAAGATCCTCGATTTGCATTGTAGTAGGTAGTAATCTTCTTCTAAATTTCCTTCATATTTTGGTAATTTCCTGTAACGCTATAGTTAGAAACCGTGAGCCATGCACGAGCCAGAAGTATGTCTTCCTCCTTGCTCCAACCTTGATAATTTGAAGTATTTTTTTTTTCTGGTGCTTGCGATAAAGAAATATTATCCAAACCAAATTGAGTTGAAAATTGTGGAAAATAATCATGGAGAGTTGATGCCCTTGGTGTTGCATTTGGAGAGTCATCGTCTCGAACGTCTCCTCTAGTTGAAACCGGAGTAGGTAGACTTCCGGAAGACGAACCCGTGTTGTAAATCCATTAGAAAATTATTTCCAATCATTTGAGAAAAATAACAGGCGGTTGATACATCACGAATGAATTTGGGGCATAAGGAGGCAAATTGGGGGTGCCCAAATTTTGAGGATATCCAAAATTTTACATATTAGGATGAAAATTTGGGAGGGGGGGAATTTGGAAAATTGTGAAACGGATTTGTATTGTTTGTAGGATAATTTTTGTTATTTTTTCGGCTCATGGTAGTAGAAAATAGAGGGAAAAAATTGAATAGTTGATGTATAGTAAAGAAAGAATTATAAGTATAGAAGATAGGAAAAATAGAGAAAGTGGTGTGTTATGAAAATCAATATTGGGAGTATTTATAGACAAAATCTTAAATTATTCTCTTAAAAAAAATTTATCAAATTATAGTGCAAACGTTTAGAAACGGCTAGTTTTTTCAACATTCAAAAAATTTCTACGGCCACAAATTTGACATCCAAAATGAAGAAATATTTTTTTTAGAGATAATGTGAAGAAGACAAAAAAAAAAGGGCATATTTAAAGGGAAAAAAACAAAGACATTAAATGGGTTTTGTTATTGGCAACCGTATTTTTTTTAAAAAAAAAGGAAAACAAAACAGAATTTATTACACAAAAAAATAAAATGAAAGGCAAAAAAAAAAGGAAATGAATGAGGTATGGTGGCTGACCATTCATGGGTCCCACCAAAAAGAAATTGGAAAAAAAAAAAAGTAATGGGGCTGAGCCATTGGCTGCCCAGCGCCTCCACATGTTGTCAGAGTTTTAGCACTTAAAAAAAATTATCATTTGATTAAATATCATATTAATAAAATAAAATAATTATTTTAAAATAACCTTAACGAAAATGACCAACGGACATAAAATTATGAAAGAAATGGAAAAGGAAAACATTGTTCTTTCATTGTCGAAAAAAAATTAAATAAGTTACGGTTACAAAAAAAAAGAAAAAAAGAGAGAGGAGAAAATGGCAAAAAACAAAAGGCAGTGAAAAAGAAAAGGGCTTTGGAGGCGATGGGCATGTAATGGATCCCTCCATTGCCCCATTTCTTGTCAGAATTCAGCGGTTGAAATATTTGACACAACTGACAAGTTTATACAACCTCCAACAATAACATCAATATTTTAACCTGACACGATACAATAATTAAACTATTGTTGTACATGTCTTAAGAACGAAACTCCGGAAAACAGAAAGGATAAATATGAAAATTAGACTAAAAAGAAAATGACGAAAGAGAAGATTTTTGTCCTTGGTCAAAAGGGTGGCCGAAAACTTCTTGCCCAGGGTTTTTTTTTTTTTCTTTTTCCGATGACAATGTCCAGTAATTTTGAAGAAATATAGGGTTTTAGTTAGTGAGTTGGAAGAGCTCAATTAATACTTTTGCTATATTATTACTCTAACTAATTCAGGTTCAAATGTGATAGTTCAATTAATAGGGAGTTTTTTGAATTATCTAATTAAAAGTGTTCTTTTTCCTACTTAATTATCTCTCTCTCTCTTTTTTTTTTTTGTATTAGGGAATCATTTGTTTTGGCGGTAAGTAGAAATTAGCCCTTTTTATTTTGTGTGTGTGAGAAATGATACGTTAGAGGGGAAAGAGTTTGGTACAAGAAGCTATTTTGAAATTATTTGAGTAGATAGAGTGGTACAAGCAAATATAAATTACCACATTGTACCACATTGATTTATATTTGCTTGCTTTTGCTTCAAACTACTCATCCATGAGGTACAGTTACTTCAATACTGACAGTTACCACATTGTACTTCAGTTGTTGGGGTGTGTTTTTTTAGTTTTCATGTATTGTTAAGGTCTTGTGGACTTGTTGATTATGATGACGATGATGAGTTCAATCCCCCTCCAAGAGAACACTTGGACAAATCTGCTGAAGATGATGAGGAAATTGCTGAATCATTTCCGTTGAAACGAAAGTTGGCCTCTAAAGATGAGCCTGAATGTAAAAAATTGTGTTGACTGCCCAAACTGTCAAAGCCGAATGAATTGTATTTGCTGGATTGTGCTCCACCCTAAGTCAGGCCATCTTACTAGGCAAGAAAACCAGGTTTGAGGTTGAAGTATTAGAACTTTAGTAAAATCCATGTAAGTTTTTGTAACTAGTGAGAATTGTTCATAGTATCTTGGTGTTGTTTGGCTACTTAAATATTTTGAGAATATGTTTTGGATGTAATTTTCATTGAATTGTGAATATTATAATGAAATTTTTTAAGTTTTGATTGTATTCTTTTGTTATGACTAAAGAAAGATGTGTATATTATATATATATATATATATATATATATATATATATAAAAAAGGGTAAACTACCCATGGCTACTCACGAATTTCATTTAAGGATAAAGATGGAAATTTTCCATATAATACCCATGGAAAAATGGTACCACGGCTTACCCACAACAGTGTAATCACAGTTTTTTTTTTTATCCACGGTTAAAAATTACCCACAGATTACCTAGAGAATTATTTTTTCCAGAATTCTTTCCCACTGCCACCCAAGGAATAGGCCATAAGTAATATTCCCACGGAGATCAAAATTCCGTGGGTAACGATTACCCATGGACCATATAGCTACGTCCAGTGAGTCGTGAGTGATTTCGGTTACCCACGGCCGCCAAGGCAAAATTATTCACGGAACGTCCGTGAGTATTCGACTATTTTCTTGTAGTGATCCTAACAAATTTGAGAAAGAAATCATTCGTTCTTCAAAACTTTTGAATTTCTTTTAGGTAATGTTAGGAACTCACCAAAGCTAGCTAGGTAAGTAATTCATATTACTTTTGCTTCTTGTGAGGTCATCTTTAACTCAATATTAGTGAATAAATCAACTTTAGGAGAACCTTCTAACTTAAAAAGGAGGGAAAGAAATGAAAAAACAAGAAAATAATGGAGGAAGATTTTTTTTTCTTTTTTTTTTTAAATTTTTTGAAATGGCATAGAGGAAGACTATCATGGTGGGAAATACAAAGATGGAAAGTTTGGGTGACGAATATGGTAAAACTAAAGAAAATTCCTTAGTGGTTCTACTTTCTGTTTAGCCTTCTAGTTAGGTTAGTGCTTCAATTCATTTGCTCATTCAAAAACTATTTCTTCTCCAAAAGATTCAGATTCCAAATGAATCAAAACTTCATTTTTAGTTTCGTATGGGATAGTAAAGGATAAAATCTCAGAATATAATGATGCTTTCTTTCTCACGAACAAATCTTAAAAATAAGTAAATAGCGATGTACTCCCTCCGGTCTTTCATATTATTGTAATATTTAGGATATTTCCTATTATGTTCTAGTTTAGGGTTTCTTATTGTCTATATATAGCCTGTATATTGTGTACAACAGATTATGCATCTAATACAATTTCCCTATTCTAAGTTGGTATCAGAGCTAGGTTTAACAAAATTCGTCACATTGTCGACATTGGACTTGCTCTCCTTGGCCATTCCAGTACCCCTTTTCGGTTTTGGGATTTTGCTTTTGAAACTGCTGTGTTTTTGATTAATCGCCACCCTAGTAAACCTCTTCAAGGTCACCTACCCTTCACTACACTATATCACCAGCCACCTGATTATACCTTGCTTCGTGTCTTTGGTTGCGCTGTCTATTCTCTTCTTCGCCCTTATAATAAACATAAATTCTCCTTTCGTTCTACTCAGTGTGTCTTTCTTGGGTATTCTCCATCTCATCTTGGTTATCGCTGTTTTGATGTGGTGAATAACCGTCTTTATGTTGCTCGTCACGTTGAGTTTGATGAGAAACTCTTTCCCTTTAAACTTTCTATTTCTAGTTCCCCTTCTTCGCTGCTGGAGTCTCCTGCTACCCCTTGGTTGTGTGTAACCAGTTCTCCTGGTATGCTTGCGTCATTTTCTGCGTCTTCTTCGTCTCCTTCTAGTACACCAGTTCTTTCGTCTCCTCCTATCCCTCCCGACTCCTCACCTTTAGCTAGGTCTCCTGCATCCAGCTCTTCATCATCTGATTGCAGTCCTCCGCCGCCACCTCCCTCTTCTCGTCAGCACTCAATGACACTTCGTCCACAACCCAAGCCCAAGAAAAATTTTGATCCCTCGGCTCATCTTACCTCTGTTTCCCCAGCCTTGCCTACTGCTCCTACGTCCTTCATCCAAGCCAAATCTCTTCCTCAGTGGCAGAATGCCATGAAGGATGAAATTTCCGCCCTCCTCAAAAATAACACATGGACTTTAGTTTCCCCTCCTTCCTCCGGCAATGTTGTCGGCAATCGATGGCTCTATAAGATTAAAACTCATACTGATGGCTCTATTGAGCGGTATAAGGCTCGGTTGGTGGCTCGAGGTTTTACTCAGTCTTTTGGGGTTGATTACACTGACACATTTAGTCCGGTTGTTAAGCCGGTCACCATTCGTTCGGTTTTGACTGTTGCCCTGGCTCGTGGATGGTCGATTTCTCAGCTTGATGTCAGTAATGCCTTTCTTAATGGTGTTCTCAGTGAGACCGTATATATGGTTCAGCCACAGGGGTTTGTTGATCCGGTGCGCCCTCATTATGTGTGTAAACTGCATAAGTCCTTATATGGTCTTAAGCAAGCTCCTCGGGCCTGGTATTCTCGGCTGGCAGCATTTCTACTTACCTTGGGTTTTGTGGAGTCTCGTTGTGATCCGTCTCTTTTTGTCTATCGCCGTGGGTCTCAGTTGTGTTTTTTGCTGGTCTATGTGGATGACATTATTCTTACAGCATACTTGGTTTGGTCCAGCATTTTATCTCTCGTCTTGCTAAGGAGTTTTCTCTTCGGGATTTAGGTCCATTGAGTTACTTTCTTGGGGTCGAGGTTCGTCGTACTTCCAAGGGTTTGCTTCTCTCTCTCGCAAGTATGTCAGCGATTTGCTACGACTTGCAAATATGCATACTTGCAAACCTGTTTCCACTCCTTTGCGAGCTAATGTTGTGTTGTCCCGTTTGGATGGTACTGTTGTCTCCGATGATGCGACTACTTATCGTCGGCTGTGTGGCAGTCTGCAGTATACAACTCTCACTCATCCAGATATCTCTTTTGCGGTTAATAAGCTTTGTCAGTTCATGCATCAGCCTCGCACTTCTCATTTTCAGGCTCTCAAACGTGTTCTTCGCTATGTTCGTGGTACCGTTGATTACTGTTTAGTTCTGCATCCTACAGATTTGGGTACTCTTACTGCGTTTAGTGATGCTGACTGGGCTGGTTGTCCGAATGATCGTCGTTCTACTACTGGTTTTCTCATTTATTTGGGACCTAATCTCATTGCCTGGGCATCTAGGAAACAGCCCACTGTGGCTCGCTCGAAGATAATAAAAAGGATATAGTTTTAAATAATAATCCTTATTCAATGCAGGAAATAGAAAAAAGAATGAAAAAATTACTAAATAAAGAAGAGTCATCTTCTTCGATTATAACTATTTCAGACTTACAAATAGAAGTTCATAACATAAAGAATGAAATAAAATATTTGAAACAAAATAACGAATTATTAGAAAAAAGGATTAAAACAATTGAGAATTCACAATCAGGTGAAACCTCTATAGTTGATCCACAAACTATTCGAATTTAGTGAAAATATATCGAAGATCATAATTATGAATTCCTAAAAACAATACAAATAATTACATCTCAAAGATGGTATATAAAATTAACTCTAATGATAGATAGACAATTTGTCTTAAACACTCATTGCAATGATTGATAGTGGTGCTGATTTGTCTTGTGTTCAAGAAGGGTTAATACCTACGTAATATTTTGAAAAACCTCGCATGCATTAAAATCCGCATCTAATCATACATTAGATATCTCATATAAATTGCCTAATGCTTTTGTTTGTCAAGATAATATTTGTCTTCCACAAACATTTTTATTAGTAAGAAATATGCCAGGAGTGCCTATTATATTAGGACTTCCATTTTTATGTATGTTATATCCACTTAAAGAAGTTAATTTTCAAGGTTTTACAGGAACCTATAAAGATAAATCAATAAATTTTCAGTTTGTCTCAGACCCTATAACAAGGTCTATTAGGTCATTAATAGAAGCTAAAGAAAAACAATTATTTTTCATTAAAAATGAAATTATGAATTTATCAATACCTGAATTATTGAGTAATACTAAATTACAAGAAAAATAAAACATATTACAATACAATTTCAAGAATCGGTATGTCTTGATCACCCAAATGCTTTTGGAATAGAAAGAAACATTTAGTTAATCTTCCTTATGAAGATAATTTTAATGAAAAGGATATTCCTACCAAAGCAAGACCATGTCAAATGAATTCTGTATATATGAATTTATGTAAAGAAGAATTACATTCTTTGCTTCAAAAGGGTTTAATAAAACCTTCACAATCTCCTCAGTCATGTATCGCATTTTATGTTAATAATGCAATGAAAAGAACGTGGCGTCCCAAGATTAGTAATAAACTATAAGCCACTTAATAAAGTTTTAAAATGGATAAGATATCCTATACCTAATAAAAAGATTTATTATCAAAATTATATAATGCCAACATATTTTCTAAATTCGATTTAAAATGGATATTGGCAAATTCAAATAAATCTGAGCATACTTATAGAACTGCCTTTAATGTGCCTATAGGACAATTTGAATGGAATGTGATGCCATTCGGATTAAAGAATGCTCCTTCGAATTTCGAAAATCATGAATGATATATTTATTCATTATATGGATTTTATAATTGTTTACATTGATGATATCTTAGTATTTTCGATAATATTGAACAACATTTTAAACATCTTAATATATTAAAGGATGTTATTTTACGAAATGGATTAGTAATATCTAAACCAAAGATGCTTTTGTTTCAACATAGTATAAGATTTCTTGGTCATCAAATAAGTCAAGGAAAATAACCCTATTCAACGATCAATTGAATTTTCTTCTAAATTTCCGATGTTTTTACTGAGAAAATTCAACTCCAGAGATTTCTAGGAAGTTTAAATTATATTTCACCATACTATAAGAATTTACGAAAGATTTAGCAATTCGTATGATTTGCTTAAAAATCAATTAAATTTGATTGGACAGAAAAGCATACTCAATTAGTTAAGCAAATAAAAGAAAAGGTAAAAACTCTACCATGTTTAACATTAGCAAATCCAAATTGGAAAAGATAATAGAAACGATGCTAGTAGCATAGGATTCGGAGGAATCTTGAAACAGATTAACCCTCATGATAATAATGAATATCTTATTAGATATCATTCTGGTAAATGGACAGAACCTCAAAAGAAATATGCGACTGTTGCACAAGAATTTCTTGCTATTGTAAAATGTGTATTAAAATTCCAAGATGATTTATTTAATCAGTCGTTTGTCATTCATACTGATGCACTTGCTGTTAAACACATGATTTATAAAGATTATAAGCATGATTCTTCAAAGCAAATACATGCTCGATGGCAGGCTCATTTGGCCCCTTTTGATTTTGAAATTTTATATAAAAAAGGTAGTGATAATTCCTTACCTGATTTTTTATCACGTGAATATTTGCAGGATGGAGTGGCCACAAATTGATTATCTTAACCCCCTATCCGTAATACATATTGCGTATAATAAGATTGTTGCTGAATATAGGCATTGTAGAACGGAATATATTTTTGCGAAGCATAGACTAAATCATTTTTTACGAGTTCGTAATACAATTCTTGATTGTGCTGATGAATTTACTTCACCACAACAGATAATATCTGTTTGAAGACCTTGAATTTGTCTATGACATGATAGAAGACTTCACTGGAAGATTAACGAAAGTGAAGAAAAGTTGAATTATTGTAAAGCCAAATTATCATTAATAATTCTCTAATTTTCAGGATTATGTATCCACCAGATCGAGGACGCGGCCCTTATAGAGGTCGTGGAGGAAGAACAATAAACCCCGTAATACAACATGGGAATAAAAGCTAATAGCTGCTGATTTTCAAAATCTCGGAGGAATCCTCCTCATCGAATGCGAAATTAGTCCAAATAATGGATTTTATTCAAAAAGATTCTGCATTATATAAGCAGATTATGGATCAAATCCAAGAGCAACAAAGTGATACCTTTGTTTGCCAAAGTAAGTGATACCGACTGGGATGATATCCGGTCATATGAAAAAGGATCCACAAAGGAGGTAATATTCCTTCTTGAGAACGCTGATATTCGGTGGAAAGATGATCCATGGGTAATATTCGGAGATATCTAGCGAAAGGGTGACGATACCGGGTGAGTCATACAAACCTGAAATTATTATGAGAATATTCTCAAACAAACATGTGAAATAACACATTTTCGGTCTAATCGGACTACAATCAAGTTTATAACTTCTCAAAATTATTATCAAAAAGATTTTATCTTTTGAAGAATGGGGAATTTCAACCCTTTCGAAAGAGAAGTACGTAATACTCCTACTTCTCCTCCTTTGAAATTTACTTATTGGGATTATATCCAAAGTTTTTACAAAACTTTTATTATGAAAACCCAGGAAAAAGCATACTTGGTTCATAAAAATATGCTCCCATGTATATTCTTCTCCCATACCCAATGGTTTATTCGGTGGTGGGCATTATATGGCCCAACAAAAAAAATTTTGCCGATAATTTTTCGAAATTATATTATCAATGGTTAAAATCCTCTCCTATCATTGATAAACTTCAACACAGTCATATCTGTGCTCCAGGGAAAATCACTCTGTTATACTTCTTTATTGAATTCTCAATTCCTTGGATTTATAAATGGGTCCCTGAGGTGGGATTCAATGAATTTCAAATTCCGTGTCTTTATAAGACATATTACACCAAATTTTGGGACAAATTAACAAAGGTGAATCACAATACCAAAAGAATAGAAGGACAAGATTTGCTGGACGAAATTGCCCAGAAAATCAAGGAATATAATCAAGAAAAGGGACAGCTCAAAGCAAACCCAGATGAAGAAAGTCCGTTTAAACATATCACAAAACGGATTCACTTGACAAGGAGCAATTAATAAGGAAGAAATAATATCTCGCCTATATGAAAGAAGTTAAAGCGAGATCTCATGAGAAATTTAAAGAATCTCGACAATGATAATATTTCGAAAAATCGGATGTTTCGATGAAGAGCATAACTTCAAATGAAGAAAATTCGTTTGCAATATTGGCGGAGAATCTCGGTCACCAGAAAAAGATGACGATCACGATGAATTCATCAAAAATGCATACACAGCAGATCCAAGAATCACTCAATCAAGAAAAGGAAAAGAAAAGAATGAAGTGACAAAAGTAGGAATCTACTTTTGAAATTTTGACAAAAGTAGGAATCTACTTTTGAAATTTTTGTACAAATAGACCACCACCTTCAGTCAAATCTGAAGAAAACCATGTCAAATAATGACAAAAGTTAATAATTTTTGTACAATAGTAGTTTTAACTTTTGTAGAATAGTAGTTAGGCACTTTGTCTATAAATAGAATGTAGAAGTTCTTGTGGAGGGGATCATTCTCTCCAAGCATTCTCTCATTTCTTCTCCCTTTATCCCGAAATTCTCTCTCTCCCTTGTAAAAACATCATTCAATAAATATATCTTTCAAGTTTGAAGCATAGAAGAAGCCTTTAAAGGTAATATTTTCCTTAAAGTTTGTTTTAATATATAGTTTGAAGTACTCAGACAATGTCTGAGTAAATCCTTTGTCTGAATCAAACATTTGGCTTTTGTTTACATAAATTATACATGGAAGCTCTATCTCCTTCTTCTCTTTTAATTAAAATACGATGATTTGAGATTGGTTCCAATCCCGAGTTCAGTCGGAAAACTCAACAATAAGTGCAATGGGCTGGAAAAGTACCCGCTATGATGAATTGTTTTAGGGGAAAAGAGGCCACATGATGCACAATAAGTTGTGAATTCAGCATGAGCTTGAGAGTTGGGTGAAACTTTTCCATGCATCTCGATTATTGATATTTTAATTAAGGATGGATAGAGATTTTGATCCTGTAGTGGTGACAAGGCATAGCTCCGGATGAATGGTATCGGCCGGGGTGGTGGTTTGGATTCCGGCCTGGTTTCCTTGCTCGTCTGTTTGCTCGGTCTTACCGGCTAAGATAAGCACTGCCAGCCCCACCCCACGCCAATTTGGTATCGAGCGGTTATGTATTTTTATGTTTACAAAAGATTTGTTTGATTCGAACCTAATTTAAAATGAATAATTTAGAAAGTACTTCAATAAAAATTCAGTTCAAGAGGAATATGATATGCCTCAACAACTTGCTCTTCTTAATAAGTGGTCAATACCAAAGGTACCCACTAATACTTTGTATGAATATGGTATGTTTGATCGATACTTGGTTAAACAGTAGTTAAAACTACTTGAACAATCAATTGCTTTAAATTCGATGAAAGGGTTTTACAACTTTTGTCTGCAATGATATTGAATCTTATAGATCTCATAAAAATTATAAGTTCATGCATATTGGATTGGTGCAAATTGCATTTAAACCTTTAACTTTAGAAGGTTTACTGAATCTTTTATTCTTTGCCTTACGTGATGGTAGAAATTTACATTGGAAAAAATCCTAATGGGCATAATACAGATCCACCTAGCTCATGGTCCAGTTTATTTTAATGTCTACCCAAATTTACAACTATCATTATCTGATGTTAATATACTCGATGCTTTAACCTTAAATGTGAAATTACATGGTTACAATTATTTACCAGGAAGTGAACTTATTTGTTTACATTACCGTATTTGTTTTAAATTATTAAATACCTTAACACCCAGATGTAAGATTATAAGTAAACCATCTGATGAAACCATATTAATAGAAACTAATTTTTATAAATCTCAAATTAGTACTCGTAAAACTATTAAAAGGGAAGAAATTGAATTTCCAGAATCTTGGCAAATTAATAAAGGAATTAAAGGAAACTCATTAACTCATAATGTTACAAGTTGTAATGTTACAGAAATAGAACAATCTGATAATGGTCAGATAAGTATTACTTTTGATAAACCAAAAATTCCTAAATTACTAAGATCCAGCTCTCTAAGATCTTTTAAATCTTATATAGATCCAATCGATTCTCATAAATTTTCGACATCTTCGATTCCTGAAATAGATCTAACAAATAGAATAAATCAAGTAAAAATTGATCCATATAATATTGTTCGGTCTGCTGATAATAAGACATTTGATAAGGATATGCCTTCACCTTCTGAAATGGGTTATCATGGCGAATACTGAAAAATTAGATTTTAGTCCAGGATCTAATATTAGACAAATAATAAGACAAGAATTTCAATCGAAAAGTGGAAACTTTTCAGAGAATGGTTCTTTTCTACTTATGATATTGAAAATCAAAACTTATACAAAAAGAATTTTATGAATATGCTTCTTTTCACAATCAAATAATATATTTTGTCCCGTGGTTTATAATCACTTATCTTGATAAATATATTTTCCTCCTCGAAAGAGAATATCATCTTGCAGATGGAAAAATTACAAAAGGAATTTACCCTCCCCAAAAAGAATTTGTTTTAACAAATGCAACTCATATAACTTTTTCTGCCTTTCAAAAATTGGTTGAAAGTGAAGTTTTACCTTCTACTGTTTCTTTAGTAAATAAATTTATTCAGCAAAATAATTATACAAATTTATATGTAAAAATTTTAGGAGAACAAATTAATTCTTTACATGATAAAGTTGACAAATTATTTTCTCTTATAAATAATCTTCAACAAACAGTTAAACCAGTTTTGATTGAAAACAAAAATAAGGATTATTATTTAAAACTATATCCTTTTTATTATCTTCCTTTTCTTTTTTATGAGACACATCAATCATTTTAATTATTTTATCACGAATATCATGATCTGGTATTTGTTTTAGTAATTCTAAAACATTATCAGTTGTTAACATGTTAAATTGTAAATCTTGAAATTGAGATATAATATTGTA
The DNA here is from genome assembly GCA_949775105.1 of Oldenlandia corymbosa var. corymbosa. Classification (NCBI taxonomy): domain Eukaryota; kingdom Viridiplantae; phylum Streptophyta; class Magnoliopsida; order Gentianales; family Rubiaceae; genus Oldenlandia; species Oldenlandia corymbosa. Next base: position 16,602,551 of record OX459120.1, on the reverse strand, counting down.
AAGACTATTATCCTTGTCTACTGAGGCTGAGTTTCGTGCGGTTGCTAATGTCTGTGTTGAACTGCATTGTGTGTTCATCTGTTGTCCGAGTTAGGCGTTTCTTTAAATCGCCCTCCCTCTATTTGGTGTGACAACAGTAGTGCAGTTTTCCTTGCTGTCAATCCTGTGTTCCATGCTCGTACAAGACATGTTGAGGTTGATTTTCACTTTGTTCGAGATCATGTTCGGCGTAAGTTTGTTTCGGTCAATTCTATCTCTGCTGCTGATCAACTTGCTGATATTCTGACAAAACCCTTGTCCAAAGAGTTATTCTTTCGATTTCGGGACAAACTTCGGCTTCTCTCTTCTCCGCCGTAAGTTTGCGGGGGCGTATTGTAATATTTAGGATATTTCCTATTATGTTCTAGTTTAGGGTTTCTTATTGTCTATATATAGCCTGTATATTGTGTACAACAGATTATGCATCTAATACAATTTCCCTATTCTAAGTCATATAAGTCATTTTAATTTTGTCTTAGATTTCACTTAGTACGTATTTTTAATTGATAAAAAAATTTTAAAAATATATTTCACATTCATTGATAAATGAATTTTTTTTATAAAAGAAACATCAAAGTCTAGTAAACACTAGCTTTCTAACCCATTTTAATTTTTAAAGTATTTTTAGTTTGATAAAATAAACTATTAGAACAAGAGCAAGTGCTATTTTAATCAACGTGTAACTAAACTCTTTAATGTTTTTTGTTGTCCTTTCTATATTGGCCAAACTAATCATATTTGTCAAATATAAAGTGGGTACATTTTATGAAGTGTAAAAACAGTATAACCAAAATCCTTCATTATTTTTGTGCTTGTCTTCTCTAGATTCCTACACGTATTGTGGCTGCTAGAACATTTGCAGAAAGATGTCGTCATTGTGTTTCACGTTACTTTCCACACATTGAATGATAATCCACAATTATTATTATTCCTTAAATTTTGGGAGTCTACATGTAAATCAATTGTTAGTTCATGTCGGCAAACTATAATTAGCTTAAAATTATTGTTTAATTTGTTAGCATGTTATGTGATCAGGAACGAATTGGTCATGACTCATGACTCTTTGTTCGTGAACCGGAATTAAGTGCAGAACAATGCATAAATAGTTTTTATATGGCGTCAAACTGGGAATCGGTATTTTCTTGTTTGAGTAAATCGTAGAAATCAGTCCAAAATTATTAAATTACCACATTTTAGTTCCAGTGTTTCTATTTCTAACAAACATAAGTCTTTTTCGTTAGTTTCTTAGCACTTCTAACATAACCATTTCCCCAAATAGTATCCCTTTCCCAAGATTCAAGGCAAAATAAGGCTTCTTAAAGTTAACACACCAAAACCAAGCAAACCTTGTAGTGAGACACAATCCTAACCACTTACCAGCATTTCTAGTGCCAAAATCAGTCCTCAGTCTAGTGTGAGTAATACTCAAATACTTCCCTGCAATCCCTGTCTCACCCATTTCTTGTCCACATTGCAAATATTCATTCACCACTCTCCCAAAAGAAAACTCACATGACCAATCTTGTTCATTTTGCATTAAAAGTGACGCATTTTCTTCATCGCCAAAAAATAGAACAAGTGAGATTTCATCATCGTTTAGCAGCAATTCCATAGCAAAATCAGTCTTTGTTTCTTTTAGATAACTATTCTACTAAAAAGTAGCTTCATTCGAAACTCTCAGGCAATCACCTAGCTTAACAAATTCACAAGACACCACAGTGAAGTTTTTGAGCTTCCAATTAATGCAATTTAATCCTAAAGCTTGCAAACTCGCTACAAATTCATTCCTTCCTGTGACTTGGATCACTTGAGACCTAGGAAGCTTCCAATAATCTTTAATAGTAGGATTCCATGAATAACAATCCTCTATAGTATTAGTCATTTTGCTCAAGTGCTTTATGTTGAATTTCCAGCACTTCAAACACATCATGTTTAATACTATCAAGCTCACATAGAAAGAGTAAGAATTGCCACTTTTGCTTCATTCAATAAATCAGATTCAGACTAAGAATGGAACTCTTTAACCTTTCCATTTACACGAGAGAACAAACTCCATACAATAATACCATCTCTTAATCTTCCCACTTTAATTAAGAACTTCTAAAGTTTCTTAAACTTCTGATTTCTCAACTCAACCTTTTCAATCTCAATACTTCTTTTCAACAATATAAACACCTTAAATGCATCAGAGTTTTCTCCAACTAAATTCAGAATTTTGCTGTTAGTAACCCATTATAGTCACAGACCTTAGTCGTTCCATATAACCACACATTCACAGTATTTCTAACAAACTCAACTAAATCATGCCAATAAATATAATTCTACTTCAAAAGAAAACCATGCAATTTTCCAACAGAAGTTCATTGGGGATGCACAGTATCTCTCTTTAATACAATCAACATGAAAGGAACTATTTTTAGTCAATTCAACTTCCAGAAGCTTATAGAGCATTGCAGCTGGGACACAAATAGCAGAGAGGCTCCCCAATTTCACAGTTTCTGTATTTTCAAAAATTGCATAAAAATCATCTCTTTTGAGAAACGGATCATTCCAAACATATTTATGTGTTCCAGTAACAAAATACTCAGTCGTTCCCCTAGGATCAATATCAAAATGACTCAAAGAATCTCTTCTGTTCACAACATGCTTAGCATATATGCTAATTTCAAATTTGACTTCAAGATGTCTATTCATTTTGAGTTCAACAAAATCATCATTAAGCTTGAAGTATACTGTCAATTTAGCTTCAACATAAGGCCTGAATTCTTCCATAATACTTAAACATTGATCAATATTAGATGGAATTTTAGTGCTGGACAGGGGAACTAAGCCACCAGGATCATCAACAAGGAAACACAACAAACCTTTTTGATCAAATAAACATGTTACTCTCACTGTCTCATCACAACAACTAACCGTCTCGAGATTCCACCAAGGCTCCATAGCAGTAACACTAACATCACTATTACTACCTCCTTGGAACCCAGACATGACCTCACACCATGATTTTTGAACTTTATCACGACAGAAATCTAAACCAGCAAAACTACACCAGGCAACTATGGTCGTATCTTTTTCTTCATTCAAACACGTGAAAATTTTGTGTATATGATTTACAACGTCTGAATTCACTTTTAACTTTGTAGTTCCTCCTTTAAAATCACTTAAGACGAATCCAAACTCCCCAATAGTAAATGGATTAACACCAAGGTTGACACAAATGGCATGCATATCATTATCAAACAGTAAACCAAAATCAAGAAAGGGCTCATCAATTTCACCAGTTCCTACTAATGGAGTAGCATTAACAGTAGCCACTCTATTAGTCTCATAATTAACTGACTTGTTGCTTACAAAACAAGCAAGAATTTAAACTAAAACCAATCCTTAAATACGGGCCTTACTCTCTTGCCCAATATAAGTAGCCTATCACAGCCAGGGGGCCCTGAGAGGTAGCCATAAAACAGAAGGGGAGAAAATTGAAAGGAGGCCGGAGAAGGGGGAGTTCAAACGGGAAGAGAATGGAGAAGAAGATAGGAAATTGGAAATTCCAATTTGATACAATATTTTCCATAATTCAATTACACCCTAGTTGACTAGTTATAGTCCACAAGATATTAACATTATATTTTAACCCCTATAATTTCTAATTCTTACAATTAAATTCAAGGACATGACATAGCCCTCAAACTAGGCCGTTCGAATATGGTCCAATTTAATAAATGTTTGCAATGCCCTCGGCCTGCCAATAACTTCATCTCGTGAAAACCCAATGAGTACTTCTATTCTCTAGTCAGACGAGAATGTTTTAAAATGAAATGCTCTCTCTATGTTAAAATAATTATCTTATTTAAATTTTTAATTTTAGTACAGATTATAATAAAATAAAAATAAAAATTTAAACTAGACAAATATTTTAGAATAAACAAATAATATAACAAAAACAAAAAATTAATATACGACAAATCGACAAGTACTTTAACCTCAGTTTTAAACCGAGGTCATGGGAACCATCAACCAAACACTTATGAAAAAATATGAATACATATTCAAAAGCTAATTTACTGCCATGAAGGGGAATGATAGATAGAGTGGCGGCATGCCACTTTCTAAAAAACATAAATAGATTGTATAATAAACTCAACTCCCCTACGCCCCTATTCTTAACTTTCCTTAGCTAGCCGCCATACTTAGTTAAAGAGTTATTGTTGCTGCATTTCCTCTTGTTGAACCTAACTTGGCGAAAGATCTTTCAACGTTGGGAACCGGTGGCTAATTCTAATTTTGGGGAATTCACACGAAAGGGGCTTCTGAACTCATTCTATACCCCGATTCCGAAAGGGAGGCAGCCAAGTGGAGGAATGTAGCCTCATTTTGTAGGAACATGTTCTTGCATAACATGATGGTGGATTAAGTATTAGATTAATCTAGTTTTCTTTTTATAGTACTAATATAAAAAAAAATTGGAAACAATGAAACAAAAAAAAAAAAAAAACCACACAAAAGAAACTTTTAATCCTTATTTTTTGTTAAACACTAGGTTATTTTTTGTCACGCGTTACACGACCAGTTTATATTTTTAGTGTTTATTTTAGATTAATATAAATGTGAATTTTTAAAATGTTTATCATAGATAATTCAAATAATATTTTGATTACCATGAAAAGTCTTTTTAAAAATTAAATATATCATTCTGTTGTTGGATGTGGTACCACTAATTAATTGAATTCGTGTTTTGCGTAAAATTTATGTCAGTGTTAGATTTTAACTTGCTGCTTGTTGTCTAACACATTCTCAAATGACGATGAAGATTATATTAATGAAGTTGTATGTTCTTGCGTGGTGTTTGCTTCCTCCTATAAAGCTTCACAAATCAGACACAAACACAAGGGTAAACCTTCTTTTTTTTTACCCCTCTTTCTCGTACAATCAAACGGGTTAACTTTAAAAAAAAAAAAAAGAAAGTCTCTTCATACGTGGAATCAAAACCATTTGGTTAATATAAATGGTTTCTAAAACACCCATTACAAAAAGGCTTGTATGTTTTAAACCAGTATCAATACATGACAAAATTAACATGCACATGGGTAGTCGCACATGAAGGGCCTCATATTGGGTTATGCGAACATACGAAATACATGAAATCATTAGGCGTTTTACTCAAAAAAAAAAAGAAGAAAGAAAATAGCCTATAGTTGAAAAGTCTCATTTCTGAAAAACAAAATACACTAAAAAAAAACATTAATAACTTTAGATGGGAAAAGTTTCATTTCTTATTTAAAAAAAAAAAACAATTCCACGCTATCAATTTCAGTACAACAAAATATACCAACAAAATTAGAGAGTAAGTCTCATTTCTTAATTAAAAAAAAAAAAAATTCTATCCTCGAGTGGTTCATTCTTTTGGAAGTGCTTTTCTTGCATTTCTTGTGCGAGTCAGGAGTTGAGATCAGCACAATGATGAGGATACAATGGTGACAAATAGTGTCATTTTGGAAGGTTAATCAAACAGTATAGTGTGAGCTCAGTTCTTTTAAATCTATTACCCGAAGTTTTGTAGAGGATTTCACCCTTCCTTTCAACGTGTGAAGTTCCCTTAATCTGTTTCTAAATCCGAGCTACGAATCTCCAGGGATGGCCTTCAAAATTTAACTGAATGCTCCTGAATTTTATAGACTATTCTGATTCACCAACTTAAACTGCATTTTTGGCCTTCAAAACATTGAAATGTGAGTCTGCTTTCTAAACCGAGGTTGTAGCTTGTTTTCCCAAATTCGTAACGGTATCAGGAACTCACAGATCTGAGCCATGAGATGTCAATTTATGGCCTTCAATATTTAACTGATCTCAATAGCATACTTGGTTGTTCTGAGGCACCCACCTCAACTGGATTTTGGTGCTTGAATACACTGGGATTTTCAGAATCTAAATTCCAGCCTCAACTCAAATTATGACTCCAAAACTACGAAAAAGCGACATTAGTCATTAGTTGTTTTACGTTAAGAGAACCCTTATGGACAAATGTCTACAGGACAAACCATTTAGCAAGCCAATCATACATAAACAAAATGAAAGGGGACAAATAATGAAACTTGAAACCAACTCTACACAAACAGGCAATGCATATGAAGGACCCCTGAAGCAGAAAGTTCCCATTCAAGAAATATTAACTATCCCGAATAAGAGGATGAAATTGATTGACTCCATAAGGCAAATTCCGACAACAACACACCAAGCGAACCACAATTCGGAACCCATGAAACCAAGAAACAGGTAGATCATCATACCTAAACCTTCACATTCAAATAAAATTGAGAGAATAAAAAACAACAAAGTGCATGAAGCAACATACATTATTCGCATTTTCAAAAGAGCATTAGTCCATGCATTCTAAGCACTAATACACTGCTATGCACTATAAAGTAGTTGAGGCAAAAAAAAAAGAAATAGAGACAAGAAAGCAGCACCAAGGCGTCAAAGTTCAGATTTATCATTATTTTTTGTGGGACATAATTGCACTGTGTACGCTGATCACAAAGTAGTCCTCGTTTGGTCAATCAAGCAGAGAAAGGTGACAATAACTAACGCTAACTCTAAGGATAATGTTTAAATTAAAAGCCTTCCTCCTACCAGATTTACCGTATCCTCCGAATCCACCAAATCAGGAGAACAGCTGTAGGAAGGAGATTATTGCGAAGGACTGTGAAATCGACACAGAGGAAGGGATGCGTTGAAAAGTAGGAGATAATAATTGAGTTTGTGGTTGCTTTTATGCAAAGTCCGAAACGATGAAGGACCCGGAGCGATTGAGGTGAAGGAGGAGAATTAGGGGCGCAACACTGTCAGTCAAACGCAACAAATAAAACATCAACCGCAGAAAATATGGTCAGAACGTCGTCGTTTTCTCGTTCAAGTTTTTAATTTCTATTGGTTCTTTTGGCCTTTTCTCTTTGGGAAAAATGTTAAGAGAATATTGTATTAAGTTGATGACAATTATAACCCTGATTAAAATCGCTGATGTCATCGAGAGTCTCTCAGCCAATCAAAATATTTGTTTATCATTAAAATATAATTGAAGGGGGTTCTTTAATAAGAATAGCGATGAAGAGGATCGTAAATTATAACAATCTGAAAAATATTAGAAAAACCAATAAACTTTCTTCTTTTTTTTTGTATTCCTTCCCTTCCAAAATAATTACCTAATTTAGAGTTTTGTTTATTTAAAATTGTATTAAAAATGAAAATAAACTGGATCATAATTTTAGAAGAAAATAAGAACACAAGATTATTTTTTATAAAATGATTAATGTGAAAAATCAATTTACCGTCACAGCTTAATTTATCACTAATCAATAATTGTTGGGGTTTACCACCTACATCTTCCCCTGGTTTTCATTTTCTGTAATCTTTTTATTATCTCCTTAGAATCCTGGAGCCAAAAAAAAGGGCCCCCGGGGGGGGGGGTGGGGTGTGTGGGATTTGGGGAGGGGGATGAAGGAAAAAGAATAGATTTTGCTATAATCAGCTCTTGTTTAGTTTGGCCGTTTATCTGTTTCACACAGAAAATTAGTCAATCAAAAGTAGGGGAAAAAAAGGAAGCATTATTCTCTGCTATAGAAAAATAATATCGACATTTCCCTAATTAGCTTCTCCGATTTATATTATTTTCACACAGATAATTAATCACTAATGAAAAGAAAAAGGAATAAAAATACATATTTTATATTCTGGTTTAGTTTTGGCTGTACTGATTTGTTTTCACCGTGCGTATTTCCCTATTTCACTTCTTGTAATTGTGATTATCTAAATAATAAAAAGTTTCATCACCCTGTCAATTAATTTGATTTCTTCATATTTCCATTTTTATCATCCCTTGACACCATTATATTAAGCACCCGTCCCAGAAGTGATTCCAGACACCGATAGACCATAAAAAGTTTTACACAATGAACCATCAACAGTTGGAAGCTAATTTGGAATCCACAGAGGACCAACAGCCCCAAAGGTAACAGTTCATTCAATCTCCTTTTACTTTTATTTCAATGATATACGTTATTACGGTTGTCCAAGGGATCTCTGGTTTCAATTTATTGACTTTGACTTCACTCAAGACTCAAAGTTTCTGAATTTTAACCTTTGGACAAAATCCCTAAATACTTCCGTTTTCTTTCATAGGGGACTTTCGAGATTTTATGAGGGAAAGTCGAAAGCATTTGCGGATTTAAGCCAAACCTTGAACATGCAGATGAGAGATATAGGCAAGACACAAAGTCTTAAAATTAGGCTGAAAGGAAATACGCAGAAGAAAAGAAGTTTGTCGTCGGTCAAAAAGATGGCCAAATGTCTAGAAATTTTAAAGATAGGGTTTTAGTTAGTTGATTGAAAGGGCTTATAATTAGCAATTGTTTTTGTTTTGTTTATTAATTATCGAAATCATAAATGTTTTTTCATGTTTAATTGATTACTATCTTATTTGCGTTTTAGGAATAATATTTAGCATAAATTTCATTTAATTCTTTTGATATTGCTACCAGGAGCAATACTTTACGTCTATAAGCTACGACGATATTTGTTTATTTTTCGAATTGGTATGTACTCGGGGCTGTCCCGGTAAAATTGATTTCTCTGGTGAAGTGTTCTAATTTAACCGTGTAATACTTCCTGATGATTTTTTTTTTTGGTTATATGTAATATTTCTATGTTCTAAGATTACGTCACATATCAGAGTTTTATTACAGATCTAGACATCTACTATCGTCCGTCATTAGTAGTACTTGCTCCGTGCATTATATGGTCATTAGTAGTACTTGCTCGGTGCGTTGTATGGGTTGTTTCGCAGATACCGTAAATTTATTGTGAATTTTAATTTATATTGATAAAAAAATATAAGATAAAATAAATCCTAATTGTCTATACTAACACCCTACCTTTTAGGGTTTTATGCATTTAAGGATTATATAATAGTTAAGATTCAGACACATGATTCCCTCTAAATTTTTTCTGTACGTATTATTACTCAAAAGTTTCCAAGTTTATGTATGAGTCATGGTTGTGGGTGATGTATGTATTTTTGTGTAGTCATGAACTTATGCTACAAGTATTTTTAAAGTATGAAAAAAAATAAAAAATAGTATCCGCAATCGCAATTTATAATTTTAATAATACTTCAAAATGTTAAAAAAAACCGAAATATATATAGTTTTTTTTTTAAAAAAATATATTTTGACATGAAAAGACCTAAGAGCAAATTTAATGGTAGCACGTGCCACTTACTCTCCCTCTAACATTCAAAATCCAATATTTTGACATAACTCAACTCTCTCTCCCATTGGATAGAGTTGAGTAGTTGCTCAACGTGCCATTTACATTTACGTGAACAAGTCCTACAAAAGGGGTATGCGTGTAATCTAATTATGTTTACACTTTTTAGTACCTTTTATTTATTTAGGAAAAAAAAAACATTGGAGGTAAATGCTGCTGGAAAATTCGTTGGAGGCTTTTTTTTTTTTTCACATTATCTCTACAATTATGTGTAATTTTTTTTTTGCATATTATCTATTGCTTTAAATTTTTAATTTCTCAAAAAATTTTACAGGTTATCTTATGCACTTTTTTTTTAAGGTTATCTTCTACACCTTTTTTTTTTGCAGGTTATCTTCTTCATAGTCAGTTTTAGTTTTTCAAAAAAAAATTTACAGTTCATTTCAGCAATGCTACGTTTTCTTTCTTCAAATCATCATTTATCTATAAATAGATACCAATGTCTTGCAATTTTTTTTGCACGATATCCTACTCATTTGCTCTTACCATATATTTGAATTGGCCAATATTATTCAACAGTGATAGAAACAGTTAAAACTCATACTGAAAAGTAATAGTGACTGATGTATACAAACTAATTAAGGGCAAAAGTGTAAATTTAACAGGGAATATATAAGTTCTACGGCAAAGTGCCACTAAAATAGGGGGCCAACTAAGTCACTATATCTTTTCACTATATATTTGTCACTATACATATCATTTTCCAATATTGTTTTCAACCATATGGAAGAAAATAATAGTCCAGAAAATTTTTAACTCCCTCAAACTACCAAAATCTACAATTAAATTTTCAATCTCCATAGAATGTTCAAAATTACCAAACTTTCAATTTCCACAAAATTTTCAAAATCCATTATGTTCTTTAACCATATACCAAATATTCCAAATTCGTACAATGTCCAAATTCCTCAAAATTTCCAAAATGTGCCACCAAATTTCTCAACTACACACAACATTCAAATGCCACTTAATTTTCAAAATACACTAATCTTTAAGAATCCCCACCAAAACTTTCAAAATACCCAGCAATTTCAAAATCAACCAAATTTTTCATACCATATCTCACGAATCTAACCTCCAATTATTTCAACCCAATTATCAGGAGTGAACAAATATCAAGATATAATAACTTTAGTACCAATGAAGAAAGTGCTACTCCAGGAAGCTCCTATTCAGGTACTCAAATGCCACAATATTCAACACAACCTGATGAGAAAAATTCAAATGTTATTGGTGAAATAGTAGAAGAATTGGCTGGCAAATGAGAGAAGTGGAGTATAGAGGATCTAGAGACACTTGCACGAGCTTGGCTAACTATATCTACAGACAATGAAGTTGGTACAAACCAAAAAGAAAAACAATTTTGGAAGCGAATCATTGAATATTATAATAAGTGTAAAAAGGGTTGATCTGAAAGAAAAAAAAAAAAGGGAAAGAATTAAAGCGCAATGGAATTGGATGAGCAAACGGGTTAATATATTTAACCAGCACTACAACTGATGAGAATCACGTAGCCTTCCATAGTGGTTCTCTTAGTGAGGGCAATGAGCTAGTCCTTCATTCTAGTTTTGGAATGTCAAGTTTACTTTGCAGGCCAATCAAAGAAGAAAGGATGGATCTTGACTACCTATATGATAGGGAGTTGGTTCAAGCAAGCTATGATCAAGGTGATGAGTATGACATTAACTTTGGGGTTGAAACCGAAGGAGATAATTCACTCATGGAAATAAGTGCTGAAGAGTATCAAGGGAGTTTGATTCTGGGTGCTACATGAAGATCATTGATCAAGCTAGAGAAAAGAGTCATTTAGGTTCTTGAATGGACGGCCTATTTTATCAAAGTGTTCAAGATTCAGTCCATTGCTACACAATTGGATAGGGTGCAAACTATCTCAATTGTTTCAAGTTTTTTCCATTCTTTTGGAGTCCATAAAGAGAAATTTACAAGTTTGGAGTAAATTGGAATTATCTACAACTTGAGGGACACAAGACCAATATTCCACCTTTTGGAAGGGTGTTCAAGACATTTTACTTCATTATTTGGAGCTAAATTTTGAAATTAGAGTTTGTCTAAGTCTAGGAGTTTATTTTCGAGTTTGTCTAGTTAAGATAAGCCATGTGGGCTGAATAGAACTAGAGTATGTTAGGAGTCTTAGATTCCTTCTAATCATTATCCTATTTGAGGATAAGTCAATTAGATAAGGTTTCCTAGATTTTAGATAGAGTCAAAGAGATCAAATACTGTTCTAACTCTACTCTTGCAAGAGATAAGATTAGAGAGTCCTAGTTGGTCTTCTTTTGAAGTGCTTTGTGACAAAGAAAGCTAGCCTATAAATAGAGGGCATGGCCTAAGGTTCAAGGTACCCATGTGTGGTCATTTGTTGTCTTTCTAATGAAAGTTTTTCCTTTGAGGAATTTTGTTAAATGGGGTGTCCATTTTTCGTGTCAAGCATGTTTAAATCAAGAGGGTTTTAATGCATCTTGTCTTGGCTCTTTTGATCTTGTAGAAATCGTTTTATTCAAGTATGATTCTTGATAGAATTGTTTAAAACTAAACTTCTTATTTTCATACTAATTCCAGTAGTTCGAGAGTTGAGCCTTTTTTTTGGCATGGACGGAGCCGTGGTCTACACAAGGGTCTCATGCGCAGATACAAGGGTCCTTTCACCGTTCTTAAGAAAGTGGGTTCGGTTGCTTACAAGCTGGAGCTACCCGAGGCCTTTTCAAGGCTTCATCTAGTCTTTCATGTGAGCTTACTTAAGCCATACCGCAAGGACCCAGAGGACGAAGAACGGAACGTTTCCTCAAGGGCACCAGCTGGCGTACGCGAGCATGAGGAACGGACCGCAGAGGAGATCCTTTCTAAGAGGATCGTTCGGGGCAAGAGCGGGGCAGCAACTAAAGAATACTTGGTGAAATGGAAGAATTTGCCAGTGAGTGAGACGAGTTGGGAGCCAATCGAGAAACTTTGGCAATTCACCAAATTGATCGAGGACTTTGAGGAGAATCATGCACCCGTTCCTATCAACATTGCCTTCGAGACTTAGGTGCATCGGGGCGATGCACCGTTTTGGTGGGGGAGGATGTCACGGACAGTTTTTTTTCCCCACGAATTCGGGTGGTTTGCTGCAAAACAGGCTATTTTCATAGACGGACATGGGACGGAACGGTCTAGAGCCTTGTGGAATTTTCCGGTCAAATCTTGAAGACTCTAGAATTTTCTAGAGAGGCCCGGAACTCTCTAGAAACGGGTGGAACCGTGTAGAAGCTACCCGAGTTTGCTAGAACCGTGTAGAAGATTCTAGAGACTTGTAGATATTTTGAACTTAGAATATTTTATTGTAGGAATTCTCTAGAATTTCATTATTTTATTATGTACGTAGAATTCTCTGGAATTCTTTAGGACTTGGGGTTTGCCTATAAATACCCCATGCCCCCTTCATTTGTAATCCATCCAAGCTTTGAGTAGAGTTCTCAAGCATTCCTTAAGCTCTCTTGTGCCTTCATCGTTCTTTCACTTTCAACCTTTCTTAAGTTTTATTTTGCCTCCGTTCTTTAAAGTCTTGCCTAGCTTTGCACGCTTTGGGGGTCTTAAGGCTGAGCTAGCACTTGATCGTTAGTTGTTTTGTGCTAGTGCCGCACGGCCGTTACTTTGAAAAAGTAAGCCCGTGACAGTTGGTATCAGAGCCTCGGCTCGATACTTGGTGTGCTACATCGTCTACGCTTCCGTTTGTTAGTTTTCTTTCGTGCATAAGCTATGTCCAATCCTTCGGAGGTTGTTCAAGGGTCGGAGCTTGAGGGGGATCACGTTTCCCGCGAGGTGGGGAGGACCACCCGCAAAGGAAGCCGCAAGGAGAAGTCGGTCGTTAGGGAGCCGATGGTGGAATTCGAGAAACGGCTTGCCAAGCTAGAGCTTGCTGTGGCCGACCACCAAGACCGTTGGGACGAGCACCCTGAGGTGGTAGCGGGGGTCGTCGAAGCTCGCATGGAGCGATTCGCAGGGGAATTGCAAGAGGTCATGCAGCAAATGAAGGACGACATGCTAGGGACGCTCAACGAAATGGTAGAACGTTGCAACAAGTCGAAGGAGGAAAGCCTTGCTCGTGTTGCCGCCCTCCAAGCCGACGTCAACCGGCTTATGGGGGAGCTGGAGACTTCTCGGGCAGAATCGGTGCGTCTTAAGGCACGGCTTGACACCGTGGCCGTGCAAGGGACAACCGGAGCCGTGGGGACGGTTCCAAGGCTTGAAGCGCCCAAGCCGGACAAATACAAGGGCAGCCGCCGCTTGAGGGACGTGGAGAACTTTCTCTACAGCATGGAACGGTACTTTGGGGCTATGAATATCATGGACGACTCGGTAAGACTCTTCCAAACCTCTCTTTATCTTAAAAATAGTGCCTTATCATGGTGGAAACGTATGATGAAACCCGTGGGGGATGGAGACCCGATCTTCACCACGTGGGATGGTTTTAAGGAAGAGTTTAGAAAATATTTCCTACCCTTGGATGCGGAGGACGAAGCCCGGGCCAAGCTTCGCCGTCTGCACCATAGGGAAGGCCAAATCCGGGAATACGTTAAGGAATTTTCAGACTTGATGCTTGAAATTCCGGATCTCTCACCCAAGGAGGCGTTCTTTACTTTCATGGACGGTCTCAACCGTTGGGCTAAACTTGAGCTACAATGGAGAGAAGTCCAGGACATCGATCGGGCATTAAACGTGGCCGAGTCGCTTGTTGAGTTCCAAAAGAAGGATAGCTCCAAGGACAAGGGCAAGAAGCCGTTCCAAGGCAAAGGTGGGGGAGACAAAGGGAAGTCTTCCATACCCGCCAAACCGGCAGCCGACTCTACAAAGGCGTCTTCGAGCAAGGAGACCAAGGGGGACAAGCCAAAGAAGTTTCAAGGGTGCTTCTTGTGCGGGGGAGCACACATGGCACGTGATTGCCCGTCTCGTTCGAAGTTGGCAGCATTGGCACAAGGTTTGTGCCAAGAAGAGGAGAAACGGGTCGCTTGCATGAAACGGCTAGACGCCATGCATGCCAAGGCCGAGACACGTCAAGGCCGTCTTTACATGGAGGCATCATTCGCAAACGGGTCTAGATGGGGCATGCTAGACACGGGGGCCGACACGAGTTATCTCACGAAAGAGGTAGCCCGTTCACTTGGCGTCAAGTGGACACCTAGCAAAGGCCGTTTCAAGGGCGTGAATGGTGAATGGACAGGTCTTGTAGGCGAAGCCAGGGATGTGCCTCTTAAAATCGGCAACTGGTCAGGTACGGCTAATTTCTCCATTGCACCTATGGATGATTATGGTCTTGTGTTTGGATGGAGTTTTTAGACCAGGTAAAGCCGATCATCGTGCCTAGCAACGACACGATGGTGATCCTCCAAGGCGAGAAGCCTTGTGTGGTAAAGTTTAGACGGAAAAATGAGATTAGCCCTTCCCAGCTGAACAAGGGGCTAAAACGGGGTGAACACACCTTTGCTGCCATGGTGTTTGAGGAGGAACCATGCACAGAGGATCCGGCAAAGGAGGAACAAATCCCGCCTCCCATAGAGCGAGTCCTTGTTGAGTTCAAGGATGTGATGCCCGACGATTTGCCCAAAGGTCTTCCACCAAGGAGGGAGGTTGATCATGCCATCGAGTTGGTGGACGGGGCGAAACCGATAGCCAAGGTGCCTTATCGTATGTCCCCTAGCGAGCTAGAGGAGCTCAAGGTGCAAATCAAGGAGCTACTTGAATCGGGTCATGCAAGGCCGTCTAAAAGTCCATGGGGTTCGCCGGCCTTATTCCAACGCAAGAAAGATGGGACGCTACGTTTGTGCATCGACTATCGGGCGTTAAACAAGCTAACCGTAAAGAACAAGTACCCTATTCCACTTATAGCGGACTTGTTCGACCGGCTACAACGGGCTCGGATCTTTTCCAAGCTGGACTTGCGGAAGGGATACTACCAAGTACGCATAGCACCCGGTGATGAACTGAAAACGGCCATGGTGACGAGGTATGGCTCTTATGAGTTTCTTGTTATGCCGTTCGGTTTAACTAATGCCCCGGCCATGTTTTGCACTCTGATGCAACGTGTGCTAGCGGATTTCATTGATAAGTTCGTTGTAGTATACTTGGACGACATCGTTATCTATAGTAACACAATGAAGGAGCATGTGGAGCATCTTAGAGCCATTTTTCAAGTCCTTAGGGAAAACCAGCTCTGTGTTAAAAGGGAGAAGTGTTCCTTCGGCCTTGAGGAGGTGTCGTTCTTGGGACACATCATTGGTGGGGGCAAAATCCGCATGGATCCGGCCAAAATCAAAGCTATCGTGGAGTGGGAGGCACCCACGAAGCCAACGGAGCTGAGATCGTTCTTGGGGCTTGTTAATTACTATCGGCGGTTTATTGAAGGGCACTCCGCCATAGCTGCTCCACTAACGGATCTCTTGAAAAAGGGGCAAGCTTGGTGTTGGACACCAAAACACCAAATAGCGTTCGAGGCTCTAAAGGACGCCGTCACTCGAGAGCCAGTCCTAGCTCTCCCTGATTTTGAGAAACCGTTCGAGGTGTGCACGGACGCTTTGAACTTCGCCATTGGGGGCGTTCTCATGCAAGATGGTCATCCGATCGCCTTTGAAAGTCGCAAGCTGAATGAGACCGAGAAAAGGTGGCCGACGCACGAGAAGGAGATGTTGGCTATAGTTCACTGCTTTAGAGTTTGGGAGCATTACTTGAAGGCCGCCACACCGTTCAAGATCAAGACGGACAATCGGGCAGTGAGCTACCATCAAAGCCAACCTAAGCTTTCAAGCAAGCAAGCGCGTTGGTTGGACTTCTTGGCCGAGTTTAAATACGAGCTTGAGTATAGCCCGGGGAAGACTAACCACGTGGCCGACGCCCTAAACCAAAAGGTGTGTCTTGCTCCAATCGTTAGCATACCCGAGGGGACGTTGGTTGATCGCATCAAGAAGGGTCTTGAGCACGACCGTCAAGCCCAAAGGTTCATGGAGCTCGTGAAGGAAGGCAAGACAACGCGGTTCTGGCTTGAGGATGGGATACTTTATGCCAAAGGGAACGTTTGTAAGCGCCCGCATGGGATGGACTTAGAAGGGAGATTCTAAGGGATTGTCATGATAGCCGTTATGCGGGTCACCCAGGTACGCATCGCACACTTGCCTTAGTACATGAACGGTTCTATTGGCCTCGCATGCGGGAAGACGTGGAGACATATGTAAGGACTTGTCCAGTTTGCCAACAAGACAAGACCGAGCAAGACCACCCGCATGGCTTGTTATCACCCTTGCCTATTCCGGAACGCCCGTGGGACAGCGTTTCGATGGATTTCATCGTGAGCCTGCCCGTTTCCAAGGGTTGCACCCAACATACTTGTTGGGTAGACCGTTTGTCTAAGTATGCGGTCTTCATACACGCCCCAAAAGAGTGCACTGCAGAGATAACGGCCAAACTCTTTCTTAGGCATGTGGTGAAATATTGGGGGTTGCCTACATCGATCATAAGCGACAGGGACTCGAGGTTCACCGGCCGTTTTTGGCAAGAACTCTTTCTTTTGCTTGGGACAGAGCTCAAGATGTCTACATCTTTGCACCCGCAAACGGATGGGCAGACGGAGCGCATCAACAGCCTCTTGCAGGTGTACCTTAGGCACTATGTAGCAGCCAACCAGAAAGATTGGGTACGTTTGCTAGACGTTGCCCAATTTTCCTATAACTTGATGCGGAGTGAGAGCACGGGCAAAAGTCCATTTGAGATTGTCCTTGGTTTCCAACCGACTACGCCTAAGGACATTCTTGGGGGCTACAAGGGCAATAGCCCACCCGCATACAAGTTTGCCAAAGATTGGCAAGAACGGGCCGACGAGGCAAAACTCTACTTGGAGAAGTCGGCGCGCGCATGAAGAAATGGGCGGATAAGAAACGGACCCGTCGCGAGTTTGAAGAAGGCGACCAAGTCTTGGTGAAGCTTTATGAGCATGGACGGAGCCGTGGTCTACACAAGGGTCTCATGCGCGAGATACGAGGTCCTTTCACCGTTCTTAAGAAAGTGGGTTCGGTTGCTTACAAGTGGAGCTACCCGAGGCCTTTTCAAGGCTTCATCTAGTCTTTCATGTGAGCTTACTTAAGCCATACCGCAAGGACCCGGAGGACGAAGAACGGAACGTTTCCTCAAGGGCACCAGCTGGCGTCGCGAGCATGAGGAACGGACCGCGAGAGGAGATCCTTTCTAAGAGGATCGTTCGGGGCAAGAGCGGGGCAGCAACTAAAGAATACTTGGTGAAATGGAAGAATTTGCCAGTGAGTGAGACGAGTTGGGAGCCAATCGAGAAACTTTGGCAATTCACCAAATTGATCGAGGACTTTGAGGAGAATCGTGCACCCGTTCCTATCAACATTGCCTTCGAGACTTAGGTGCATCGGGGCGATGCACCGTTTTGGTGGGGGAGGATGTCACGGACAGTTTTTCTTCCCCACAAATTCGGGTGGTTTGTTGCAAAACAGGCTATTTTCGTAGACGGACATGGAACGGAACGGTCTAGAGCCTTGTGGAATTTTCCGGTCAAATCTTGAAGACTCTGGAATTTTCTAGAGAGGCCCGAAACTCTCTAGAAACGGGTGTAATCGTGTAGAAGCTACCCGAGTTTGCTAGAACCGTGTAGAAGATTCTAGAGACTTGTAGATATTTTGAACTTAGAATATTTTATTGTAGGAATTCTCTAGAATTTCATTATTTTATTATGTACATAGAATTCTCTGGAATTCTTTAGGACTTGGGGTTTGCCTATAAATACCCCATGCCCCCTTCATTTGTAATCCATCCAAGCTTTGAGTAGAGTTCTCAAGCATTCCTTAAGCTCTCTTGTGCCTTCATCGTTCTTTCACTTTCAACCTTTCTTAAGTTTTTCTTTGCCTCCGTTCTTTAAAGTCTTACCTAGCTTTGCACGCTTTGGGGGTCATAAGGCTGAGCTAGCACTTGATCGTTAGTTGTTTTGTGCTAGTGCCGCACGGCCGTTACTTTGAAAAAGTAAGCCCGTGACAATTATACTTATGGTATTCTTGTTGCTTTATTTGCCATAGATTGTTTTGGTGAAAAGTGATTTTGTTAATTCTATATACATTATGGTCAAAAGGTTTTTAGAAACATTCTAAAAGTTTTTAGAACATTTGAAAAGTGGTAATTTTCGAGATTCCTTTTAAAGTGAGTCAAAAAGTAATTTTTCAAATTTTAACTGTATGGTTACAAGTCCTAGTTAAACTTAAACGTTGGTTACTTGTTTGAATCATAATCATAGTCGAATTATGTGTCCATTTGGCCGAAATTTTTCAGCTTAGAGTCATAGTTGATTTATGATTTTATTGTGTGTTTTATTTGAGTCCTACTTGGATTTAAATACTAATTTTTGCATGAGTTAAATTATAATTTCAGTGAGATTATAATTAGAATTTTATAGTGAGTCTATTTTCGAAAATTTAGAGATAAGGAAGTCTTATCTTAATCTGAAAATTATGAGTCTTTTAATACAATTGTGATTGTGTTTGGCTGAGTCTTTGTGTCCTAATTGCAGTAGGGGGTCAATAATTTTATCTCTAAATAGTAGGGATGAATCTTTCATTGTTTTATGACATAGTTCAAAAGTTGTGTCCAAAAGGGAGTATGATTACCTAAGTTTCAGGACTCTATCTCTTTTATTTAACAAGCTGGCCGAAATTTCTTCTTCTTAATCCCATTTGGTTGCTGAAATTTTATCAGATAGGGAGAAATATTCTGAGAAAATTTAGGTCCTATCTTGTAGGAGTTTTCTTGCACAAAAAGACTTGCATTGCCTATAAATAGGGGATGTTGTTTTTCGAAAATTCCCACACCACTCTACTCCATTCTTCTTCTTGTTGTTGTTGCCGAGATCACTAGAGTCAAAAAAAGGGAGCACTCTTCTCTTTAATATGATTTTTGAGAGTTTTAAGTGCTCTTAAAAGCACAAGAGAGTTTGTTTTTGGGGAGAGTATCATTCGAACCTTCTTTTGGTTCTTTAGGGGGAGGGGGGGGGGGGAGGGTTTGATCGAACCATTTACTTGGTTCAAGCATACAAGGAGTTCTTTGTGTAGTTCCAAAAGCACAATTACTTCTTTTTGGTGGGTTTTCAAGCTTTTTTAAGTCAAGATGAGTTCTGGAGTTGCTGGATGTAACCAAGTTCATTCAAAGAGTGTAGAAGGTCGCATGGAGGCTCAAGTGCAACTCGTGAAGGGTCAAATTGACTACTTGCATGAAGCTTTGGCCGAGGTGAAGGAGGTGAACCGAGAGATGTCCTATTCACTTTCCAAACAGCAAGAGAAGATTGCAGAGAATCTTGGACCTATTGCTGAAGGTATGAAAACTATATGTGATCGTTTTGAAGTGAAACAAGTACCCTCATATGCTAGTATGTTAAAAGTGTCATTGCTTTGTTTTATGGTTGCCATAGAGACTATGATACTTGGGAAAAGAACATTGAGAATTTGTTTGCATTGCTTAACATTGAAAAAGAGAGTGAGAAAATAGCCTTAGTTGTAGGTTATTTTCGTTCTAGTGCTTTGAATTGATGGAAGCTAGTATCAAATATCTATTTGCATCATTGGTATCGTAGTTGTGATCATTGGCATGAATTGAGAAGTGCTTTGCGAGAAAGATATGTTGGTTCTAACACCTTTGCAGAGGCGAAAGTGAAGTTGCTCGAGTGTAAGCAGAATGGTAGATCCATTAATTCTTACTATGAGGAACTAGAAGGCGTGTTCCTGAGCTCTAATGTGGATAAAAATGATTACATGTTGACAGATCGTTTATTCTATGGGTTAGACAAGGAGTATAAATAGAACCCGGAGATAAGACCGCTATCAAGGCTCTATGAGGCGTACTTTACTGCCTTGGAGGTGGAGAAAGAACATGATGCTTCTTGTGGCTGGAATGGTTCCATTACGGACCAAGGGTTGGTGTTTGGCACTGATGGTGTTGATCAAAGGACATGTATCTTCCGTACCAAGTGTTCGGTCGGGTGGTCCGATGACGTTGACTTAGTAATTGATGGTGGGTCGAGTACAAATTGTGTTAGTGAAGAGTTTTGCATAGCGCATGGAATCAGGATGGATCCGCACACTAATCGATATACGCTACAATGGGAGAGCAAGGACGTGGTGGTGGATGTCACTAAAAAGGCTGTGATTACCTTTCAAATTGGTGAGTGTAGTGACGAAATTTACTTTGATGTAGTTCCTATGACGTTGTGTGATATTTTGCTAGGTAGGCCTTGGCAGACGGACTTAGATGCTATGCACTATGGTTCAAAGAACATCTTTGTCTTTACTAAGGATGACATTAGAAACATTTTTAAACCTTTGGCTTATGAGGATGCTGAAAATGTGCGAGAGAAAAAACGTAAGCTATCCTATACACAAGGGAGAGAAAAAGTAGAGAGAGTGACGCAAGAAAGTAAAGAGGGTCACGCTGAGACAAGACTTGAGGCGAGAGAAAATCATGAAAATCGCGTGGAAACAGAAAAAAAAAATGCACGCAATGAGAGAAAATAAGAGTGTGGTGAGGGTGAGGATTTTAGTAACCCTTATATCTTGTTTGTTCCTTGTGTATGCTTAGAGGTTGATGATTCGAGGACGAATCCTCTTAAAGAAGGAGGGGATGATGAGAATCATATAGCCTTCCATGGTGGTTCTTCTAGTGAGGGGAATGAGCTAGTAGTTCATTCTACTTTTGGAATGCCAAGTTTACTTTGCAAGCCAATCAAAGAAGAAAGGATGGATCTTGACTACTTATGTAGTAGGGAGTTGGTTCAAGCAAGCTATGATCAAGGTGATGAGTATGATATTAACTTTGGGGTTCAAATCGAAGGAGATGATTCACTCATAGAAATAAGTGTCGAAGAGCATCAAGAGAGTTTGATTCGGTGCTCCATGAAGATCATTGATCAAACTAGAAAGAAGAGTCATTTAGGTTCTTGAATGGATGGCCTATTTGGTTAAAGTGTTCAAGATTGAGTCCATTGCTACACAATTGGATATGATGCAAACCATCTCAATTGTTTCAAGTGTTTTTCCATTCTTTTGGAGTCAATAAAGAGAAATTTACAAGTTTTGGAGTAAACTGGAGTTATCTACAACTTGAGGGGCGCAAGACCAATATTCCACCTTTTGGATGGGCATTCAAGACATTTTACTTTATTATTTGGAGCTGCATTTTGAAATTAGAGTTTGTCTATATCTAGGAGTTTATTTTCGAGTTTATCTAGTTAAAGTAAGCATTGTCGGCTAATAGAACTAGAGTATGTTGTTTAGGAGTCTTAGATTCCTTCTAATCATTATCATATTTGAGGATAAGTCAATTAGATAAGGTTTCCTAGATTTTAGATAGAGTCAAACAGATCAAATACTCTTCTAACTCTACTCCTGTGAGAGATAAGATTAGAGAGTCCTAGTTGGTCTTCGTTTTTAAGTGCTTTGTGACCAAGAAAGCTAGTCTATAAATAGAGGGAATGGCCTAAGGTTCAAGGTACCCGTGTGTGGTCATTTGTTGTCTTTCTAATGAAAGCTTTTCCTTTGAGGAATTTTGTTAAATGGGGCGTTCATTTTTCGTGTCAAGTATGTTTAAACCAAGAGGGTTTTAATGCATCTTGTCTTGGATCTTTTGATCTTCCAGAAACCATTTTATTCATGTATGCTACTTGATAGAATTATTTTAAAACTAAACTTCTTATTTTCCTACTACTTATAGTAATTCGAGAGTTGAGCCTTTCTTTTGGCTAGGTTTTTCGAGTTCATGATGTGTGTGTTCATGAGTTGCTTTGTTGGGTTTGTCCTACTTTTTATTGGATGAGTTTTGCTTTGGCATAAGTATTTTGAGATAGTGTTTATGTTGCATATCTTTGTTGGTTATGGAGAATACTAATCAATAGTATTCCTCTATAGTTGAGCATTGTTTGCTCGTACCTTTCTTGAGTCTCTTGAATGAGTGACTGATCGAGTATATTGAATGGTGTCCTTACTATTCTAGTGTTGGTTGTTATTTAATTCGAGTCTTTCATAGATTATGTGTTCTTTGCTTGATTTGAGTTAAAGAGATAGAATTCCTTAGATAAACGACCGTTTTACTATGAATTTTCTACACTTTTTTGAGTTTTACGGAATAGACAAATTATCTTCGTACTTTCTTGTTTGATAGTTGTATTAACGAAATTTGCTTCATCTACGATATTGCTATCAACAACAAAATTGTTGGAGAAGAGCATCCTAGCGGGTATAATGAGGAATTTGTACAGATAGCGGGCCCGTGCACTTTATCTTCAGACTGAAAATATGCATTTTACGCTCGAACATATATGGGTATTGTTAAAAGATGATCCAAAATGGAAAACAGTCAATCATATGGAACGACCTTCCAAAAGAGGAGGACTAATGAAAGTGGTGAACATTTTACTTCTTCTAGCCACGATTCAGGATTCGACCTTAATGAAAGTATACCTGAAATTCGACCAATTGGTCAAAAGACAGCCAAGCGAAAGGGAAAACAAAAGGTGGGTGAAACTAGTTCGACCTCAATGTTTGAAAAAGTTATGTCCATATTACAAAAAAAGAAATTCTCTGTCGAAAATCTCACGTACGTAAAAGAGTATGACATTTTGACAAAGGATACTACAAGAATGACTGAACAACAACTTGAAGTTCTCAACAAATGGTATGCTGCTTTGCGGAAAAAGCATAATCTTGATTAGTATGGTTGTTTATTTACAAATTGTGTGAGTGTGTTTTTTTTTAATTCAAAAGAATTGTGTGTGTGTTTTTTTTAATTTTAATGTTAGTACCTTTGGATTTAGTTTTGATTTTAGGATATTATTAATATATTTTTGTATTGTGTTTTAGTGTAATACGTTTAAGCAATATGTCGTTTAATGTTACCTTAACTAAAAGTAAATTAGAAGTAAGAAACTACTTAATGTAAATTTTTAAAAAAACTTAAACATAAAGGGTGGCCGTTGGTTTTAGAAAGGAAAAAGTGGAAAAACACAAAAATGGAAAAAAAAAACCTGTTAATGCATAAAGGCTTCTTAAAATGAGGTGGCCCACCATCTATTAAATTAAACATAAAAAATGTGATTCATTGGAAAGATAATAAAAGATAAGTTTTTTTTAAAAAAAAAATAAAACTTGTTTGCAGGTATTTGTCATGTATCATTTTCCCATATTTTTGTTTCATCTATAACTACATCCCCGTATTGCAACTCTGTTTATCATTGTTGCTTTAACAATTTTGCTCAGTATCATATATTGCCCTTGTTCTTCATTTTTATCCAAAGTCTTACATTACAAAACACTTCCGTAATTTTTTTTTTTTTTTTGAGATTGTCATCCACAACACAACCACATATATGTCGCAATCCAAAATGTCTCAAATTCCTGATGATACTTCCATAGTAGCTAAAACAGTGCAATTCATAGAAGATGAAATGAATGACGACATTGATGAGAAAATTATCACAATGTTAGGTCAATTAGAAGAAAATGAAGTTGAATGTTCTCAAGTGCGTACTCGAACACATATTAAAAGAGATCGAGAAGAAGGTTATATTCGACTGTTCAATGATTATTTTTCCGAAAATTCAGTCTTTCCATTGGATTATTTTTGGCTAAGATTTCGAACGAGAAGAGATCTATTCATGCGAATTGTCGAAACACTGGAAGCTCATTCAGAATATTTTCAATGGCAGTTTGATGCTGCAGATATAAGAGGGCTCTCTCCGATTCAAAAAACAATAGCTGCTATTCGACACTTCGCATACGGAACGACAGGTGACCAAATTGACGAGTACATAAGGATTGGTAAATCCACTGCAATAGAGTATTTAATGAAATTCTATCAATATATAATTGAGATATACGGAGAACGGTATTTAGAAAACCCAACGCAGATGACATAGAGCGCTTACTTCATATGCATTCAGAGCGCCACGGGTTTCCAGGCACGCTTGGGAGCATCAATTGCATGCATTGGCAATGGAAGATGTGCCCAGTTGGTTGGAAAGGCCAATTTACTCGAGGTGACATAGGTAAACTCACTATAATTCTTGAAGCAGTTACATCAGCCGACCTATGGATATGCATGCATTTTTTGGACTTGCAGGGTCTAATAACGACATCAATGTTCTAAATCCATCCCAGTTTTTAATAATGTATTGCATGGGGATGCTCCTAATGTCCAATTCACAGTTAATCACACACAATACAATAAGGGGTATTAATTAGTTGATGGTATATATCCTGAACGGGCAACATTTGTGAAGAGTTTTTCATCTCCATTGGATCCAAAAAGGCGTTTATTTAAGGATATGCAAGAAAGGATGTAAGTGGGCATTCAGGATAATGCAAGCTCATTGGGATATTATACGTGGTCCAGCTCGCTATTGGAGTAGGCCAAAATTAACAAATATAATGTATGCATGTATCATATTGCATAAATATGATTGTTGAAGATGAAGGAGTTGAAACATCAAATTGGATTGCGGGAGATGATGATGGATGTCCTTCAATTAATTGGAACTGAGGTGCTCACCAAAATTTTCAACGCATCTTGAAACAAATTCGGAACTTCTGGATCGTCAAGTTCATCATAAACTCCAAGGAGATTTGGTTGAACATATTTGGGCACGATTTGGACAAAACTGTGATGAAAATTCAAGAAATTTATCTTTTTATGTGATTTAATTTGTATTTTTATTTTTATATCTTTATTGTGACATTTTGTACTTTTAAATTTTCTTGTATTTTTAATTATGATGTGTGTTATGTACCTTAAATGAAATGATTTTAATTAAGGATTAAATATTTTTATTTGATCTATAAATTTTCTAATTTTTCTTCTTTTATGAATGCTAGAAAAAAAATAAAATGTCACAAGGAAATGAAACGTAGTTCGAAAATGAAAAGATGTACCAACATGTTGGGGTAAAAAGTGTGGACAAACGTCTTGGTGGGGGAGGAGGGGGGGAGGGACAAAGTGCTGAGAAACTAGCCCACATGTTTTACTATTTTAGGTAAATTAATTGGAAGAGAGAGGAGTACGTAGATGTGGTTATTTATGTGGAGTTAGAGAAAAGAGCTTCACTATTTACCCTCTTAGCACTACACTTGCTCTACCATGCCTTGAATAATTAACCACAATTCATGAAGAACAAAGAACGATAATTATAATATCGACTACAAACTTCCACCAGTTAATTTTGGTATTAAAAAAATTGCAGAAATTGAAACATATTAATATTTTTAAAAACTCCAAAACAATAAAAAAAAAAAATCATGAATCACGTCTATTGGAAGGAAAGAGTTACATATGTTAATTAATGTAACATATATTTCATGACAGTGTAACAGCACGCGGAGTAAAATTAGTAAAATTGATTATTTCGGTTGCTACTCTAATACTCTCGGAGTCCTAGAATGATCATATCTGGTCTAGATTTTATTGTATTGTCAAATTGTACTAAAAACAAAACTCTAAAGAGCACGATCATTAAAATACGCAGCCTTTACAGATTTCTTTCGGACTCTGAAAATTGAGGACAATCGGTTCAAACATTCTTTGATATGGTTGTAACGAAAATTCAATGACGGATAGAAGTACAGAAAGACACTCAATTACCGCCAATAATCTATGCAAATGTGCAAACCAGTTATTGAGATAGTGGTTTTACTGATTTTGTTTGATAGGAATCTGTGCAGCAAAACCAAGTAACCAACCTCCATGAATTTGATGGGAGGAAATTGACACTGTATTTGGCATATACTCCCTCCGGTCCTTAATAGTACTCCCTCCATTCCAAAATAAATGTCGTTCTACACTTTGCACATAGTTTAAGAAACTCTTAAATAAGGTAATAAAATTACTTGAATATTCTCAACCAAACCCATTATAAAATTGTCCACCACTACATCAACTCTTTTGAGGGTAATTTTGGAAACTTTTGATAAAAAGTGCATTGAAATGTGATAACGACACTTATTTTGAAATTTCTCCATTTTGCTAAAACAACACTTATTTTAGAATGGAGGGAGTATAAGTGTATAAGACATTTTGATTTGTTTTAAGTTTAATCTAATATACATTCTTAATTAATCAAAAAACTTTAAAAATATATTTTCACGTAAACTGGATGAATTTTTTCAAACTCGTATCGAATAGCAGGCTAACGCGTGTCTATTTCTTTTTCCCTATATAGTCTCTCACTGGGTAGAAGAAACTACAGAATCATCAGCTTCAGCTTCCATGGAGACGAAACGCCGGCACAATAACACCGGAAAACCGGAAGAAAGACATTCATTCATCCAACGCGCCGGTCTCATCCTTCCATACCTCCTCCCTTCCGACCTGGCGTCCATTTCGTCCGCCTGCAAAACCCTCAGAGATATCTCTCAATCCATCACTTCCAGAAGATCTTCCGACGCTGCTAGAAGCCTCGACAACAGCCCCGTCCCATTCGTCAATGAAATTGACCACCAGCCTTATTCCTACTTCATCTACACCCCAGTTCAAACTATATCTTCTTCGTCTTCTTCATCGAATTCCGACCTTCAGGTCCAGCCTTGGGGTTACGATCCGGATACCAGACCCGACCTCACTAATCTTTCTTTTCCCGACCCGTTTCTTTTCCGGGTTCAGGGTGCTGCGGGCTGTGCTTGTGGAGGAATATGTGAGAGGGTTTCGGGGTGCCCCTGTTTTGGTGACCAGGAAACGGTGGACAGGGAGTGTGGCCCCAGTTGCGAGTGCGGTCCCGGTTGTGGGAACAGGATTACTCAAAGAGGGGTAATGGTGAAGCTGAAGATTGTTAGAGAACGGAGGAAGGGTTGGTGTTTGTGTGCTGCGGAATTCATTCCCAAAGGACAATTCGTCTGTGAGTATGCCGGTAAATTGTTCTACTTCTTTCCATTAATTTGCTTCTGGTCGTAGGAAATTTCAAAATGACTACCGGAGTGATTTTGACTTGTGAAATGTCTGAAACTTGTTGTATACTTATGTCTTTTTTTTTCTTTTTTTTTTCTTAAATACAAAATCTTGTTCTGCCTTGTACATTGCTTTTCCATTAAATCTGCTGTGTTGTTATGTGTTAATTATACGTTCCTACATAATTTTGGACCTTTTTCGTACTAGTTTAGCCAAATTCTGTTTGCACTGCTGATCATTGTTTGATGATCAATTCAGTGGATATATGTGGATGCCAACATGCTCAAATGAGGGCATTATTTGAAATTTCATGACTTACAATTTGAGTTAAAATTCAGCAGTGATTCATGAAATAGTTGATTCCGTAGAAATGTTGGCCGGTTAAGTTGCTTATTGGGTTTACAATTCGATTGATGATAAGACCATGTTTGGAAAACTATTTGGGGTTCTATCGGTGGAGACTGAAATGATTTAGGTATATAGCTAGAAAAGTTTGATATGCAATGGGATTCTGAGATAATAAAATTGGATTGATACCTGTGGAAACCACATGGAAAACATTACTGATCATGTAATAGAAAAAAGGAGGAGATGCCTGAAGAAAAACAAGTTGTAGATCACCCTAGTGAGCTTTAGAGTGTTCTGAAAACTAATGGTTGCATGTTTTCTTTCTATGAGCTTTAATGAAGTTTTATCAATTTTTAAGCCAACGGTGCTTGTTGGTTGAGTAAGATTGTGATGACAACGATTAACAAATTGGACTCTTGTCCATCTTTATTGAGAAGGAAATCCTTTTCTTTTCTTCATTGATCCCTTTGAGTTGATCAGGGGATAGTCTTACCAATCTCTTATGATGTTAGATTTACGCAATTTGACTGCTACATTTGCATTGGGAAAGTGTAAACCATTGTAAAGCTCATATTTCATCATGAGACGGTAATTAAAACATAATGCTTAAGGTTCCTCTCTGCATGTCCGAAGAATATAAGCTGTTTTGCCTGGTTTAGCCTAGGATAGTTACAAAGGAAAGAGAGTAGGGATTTATATGAATTGTAAGCCAAGAGGAAGTAAAAGAAATTCCTGGTGCTTTTCCCACCCCTAATTTCAAGTTTTGCAGGAGATGTCAAACTTCTTGTTTCCTTTTTTTTCTAAAAGGCATGATTTGTGTGATTGGAGTGCCATTGTTTGTGAAAAACTTAGCAAGCCAAATGCTTTAGAATTGGATTGATAACTCGTTACGTTAAAAAGTTAACGATTTCAATTCTTTGTTTTATTTTACAATCAGCCGTGCTTCAATTGTACCTTTGTTGTGCCCATATTTGATTTGTTAAAATAAATCTTTGGAACACAAAAACCGGTTTCAAATATTGAAGAATTAACGTGATGCGAATCTAAGGGTACTCCATTAAACTTTTAGAAAGATCTGAAATTAGAACTGCTTGCTTTTGAATTAGTTATTCAGCAAACTTCAGTATGGAGGAAGGAAAACATAATCTTTTAATGTGAAAAGCAGTTAGTAGCCCTAGATTATACTATAGTGTAAGTAATCAAGCTGTATAGAGGAAAATCAATATTTATGGGTGTGGCTGTGGGGAAAGTAGACTGATTCACATTTAGTGCAAGGTTAGTATCGTAGTTATCAGTGGATCTCGTTTCCTCATTGAGAACCTCTTAAAGAATTCTGAATATTATGGTTGCATAGACTCTTTTTATGAGCAAGATTCTTGTGGGAAACTATTTCTTCAAGTTGAGAATCTTCATCAAAGTTTAGTCGATTTCCTTAGCCAGGGGTGCTTGTTTGTTGCTTAGGATTGCATTGATAAAATGTTCCATGATTGGAAGCATGAATTGTCCCGGTTTCTGACATTTTACTTTGTAGTAGCATTTTAGCAAGTAAGGTTCGTGAGATAACTATGGCAATGAAGTCTATGTTTTGCCTCTTTTTCTGATGAGAATCTGGGGATCTTTCGTTAACTTTACATTAATGATAAAAGTCTCTAGCAAGTCAGCGTTTATTTACTTATCTGTGGGTATTGGCATGGTACGTTTCTGGAGGGTATTGAGAGAGTTTAGGTAAAATCGACGGTCACGTTTCTTTTTTTGTATAGTGAGTAATTTTCATGGGAACATTGGAAGACTTTCTAAGAACAAATTCTGAAGCTCTGGTTTCACATCACCTACAATTTATGATTGTTTTCTTTCCGTTTACTGGATTTTTTAAAGCTAATCCGCTGGTTTATACAAAATTTGGTTAAAATGAACGGGACTGGGATGCGTAATTCTGGCTCATGCTGCTATTTCCTTGGGACTAAAGGAGAGAGATAGAGATCTCTTTGGAATTGACTGTCGTCAAAAAGCTGATTTTAAATTTTTTTCATTTAGTTGTGGTGGCATTTCTGGGTTGCACTTTGATAAATTTTGGGATGATGTCTTTTGATATCTGTGTTTCATGTGCTTATGAGTAAAGCTCTTAACACGATCCTTCATATTTGTATATAGTTTTGATCTCTTTGTGCTTGTGCATTACTTCTATAGCAAACTGTGAGAATTTCGCCTGGCAATAAATAATAAGCGACTCGCTTTTATTAAGTTGTGCATACACGGTCTGGGTCACAACTGACGTAAACATCAACGCTTTCTCTTGTTTAAGCCTTAGATCACTGTCATTTTCAATTGTTCATTTGGCATTTTTTCAATATCTTATATTTTTTATAATTCTCATTTTCGAAGCTATTCCATTTATTTTCTTGGCTTCTTCTTCTGAGCATGAAGTTCAAATGTTTCTAACTTTATCATTTTAATTTTTCCTAAAGGTGAACTTTTGTCTACTAAAGAAGCACAGTCAAGGCAGCAAATGTACGACGATCTTGCAATAAATGGCCAGTTGTCTCCTGCTCTTCTAGTTGTAAAGGAACATCTCCCATCTAGAGATGTGTGTATGAGGACGAATATAGATGCTACTAGAGTTGGGAATGTAGCCCGATTTATGAACCATTCCTGTGATGGTGGCAATATGAATACAACAATAGTCCATAGCTCTGGATCCTTAGTGCCTCGCATCTGCCTTTTTGCTTCTAGAGATATTCATAACCACGAAGAGCTTACCTTTAGCTATGGAGATAACAGGCTCAGGAAGCAAGGATTGCCTTGTTTCTGTGGTAGTTCTTGTTGTCAAGGCTTCCTGCCATCAGAGAGAACATGAGTATGGACGGGTAAAGAACTGGTTTCCGTAGCTGTCAGCATCTCCCTAATTGGTTTACTTAGCCATCAAGCTTAAGAAGCACCAGCATCCACTTATTTCTAGGGATATCCTGCGCTAAGTGTATCCCTGATTTAGGTAAATTTTCTATATTCAAAAATTTTGTTTATCAACAATTTGGTACTCATTGGCAATACTTGTGCGCATTTCATCAGCTCTGAATTTGATGATACGAAGTTTATGGGACGTACTAGTCCTTGTGTTATGCATATGGAGATGGTTTATTCATTTAACTTCCATTTGATATCAAGTTCCATACTTCCATTTTATTTTATTTTTAGTTATCAATCAAGTTTCCTTTCCAGTTTTAGTTGTTTATCACACATGCTCATTATCCTAGATTACCTTTTACGATTTTAAGATCACCATTATGTAGTCATCTATTTGTCTGACCATAAGGGGAGTTAATAAGTCTGATTTTTGGATTGTTTCCCAGCCTCATCTTTTACCACATGAACATGATAATGCAACACACAACTCCGCCTATTTTGGGAGGTATTGATATTAAATAGGGGCGATATTGTAAGCATTTTGTTTATGCTAGTCTGTACATAGATAACATCTGGACTATTGAGCTTTCTCAACTCTGATTGTTCATGTGTGTGACATGGTTGCAGAACCACCACTTGGATTGTTTTCCATTTGACTGATTGAGATTGCCGCTTGCAAGATCACAAACTTTGCTCCCAGTTCATTGTATTCATTGCTGCCATTTCAATTTGTGCATTGTGTTTCCAAGGTAATGTTAGAGATGTATTTTGTATGGGCAAGCTGCGTAGAGAACATGTAACATCGTTCGTCATCCTCAGTTCTAATCATTCATATTTCACTTGGGATATTTGAATAAGATTTCTGTGGATGAGTAGTTTTTTCTTAGAGATACACTTTTACTGCCTTGTTTATTTCCAAAAGTTTTTGTGCCCTTTAAGAGGCCATGGTTTTGCAATATGTATCTTTCAAATCAAACCTGTTGAATATCTTTTCAGAACAACATTAGAATCGAATTAACTTTCAAGCGGATTTCCAAATTACAAAATGGAATAAACATGTAGCCGTAGACTGCCTTTGATGGCTAATGTGTTGGATGTGGTGTATTTGAGCAAGATAAAGGTAAAATTACCGAGGTAAAGAAGAAAAGTTCCTAATGCATTGGCTTGCACCCTGAAGCAAGATGAGGATCTTAGAATACTCTTGCATACACTCTAATTACATAGAGTTTATTAATTTCAACGCCCTTTTAGACTGGTACCTTTTCTAAAAGTGGACAAGAAAAAAGGGTAAATTGGTCAGTAATAGAGATTTTAATTTTTGTGGAGCAGTCTAGCGCAAGTCTGGAGGCCTGTGTGATACACTGGAGAGTCATCACTGATATGCTGGAGAGCCCTTGCCGCTATTGGATTTTGCTACCATGCATACTGAAGCTGAGAAACCTCAAGTCCGAAGGGTATCCTCAACAGACGGTCTATCTGCTGGATTTCTGAGCAAACATTTGCAGCAGATTTCTGTCATTGTTTTCAGTGACTCATCTGTGCACGCAGTCGTCATACTTCGCTAGTTAATGCTTGGTGTAGAAATGTAAAGTTAAGAGAATCAGAAGCGATTTATATCTTTGATATGTAATGAGCAGTCACTATAAACCAACTGCAGAAATATACAAAGAATAATTCAATAGACTAAAATGTCCAAATAGTCTCTTACATTTGGGCCTACTTGAATTTACGTCCCTTACATTAATATTTCAATATCGTAGTCCTAAACATTATGTTTTCACACTTTTTTTGTCCCATTTCACTGTTTCCAGCCGTTGACACGTCGGAATCAGAGGTATTTTTGTCTTTTAATTTAATCATTAAAAATATTTTAAAATTCAAATTTTATTATTTAATTGTTAAAATATCATTTATTAATTAAAAATATTATTGTACAATTTTAAAATTTATCTTTTTTTTCAAAATTATTTTTTATTTACTATTTACTTTAAGTACACAGTAAATAGTAATTATGTTGTACTTTTAACTTTGAGCCCACTATAATTTAAAAAATTAACCAAGTTACAGTAAACAATTCAAAATTTAATTTTTTTTTTAAAAAAAAAGAAAAATAAAAAACAAAACTAAGATTTTTTTTACTCTGACCGCTATAGTAAACCTTAAATGGTAATTATATTACATTTTTAACCTTGTACCCACTGCAACTTAAAAAATATACCGATTCAATAAAAAGTGAGTTATGCTGCCTTTTTTGCACGTAGAAATCATAGTCAAGGAAAACCTATTTTCCCGAAATTGCCACAAGTAAAAATGATGTTTAACTTGGACGTCAAAGTGATGCGGATTTTGGTTCTATCCTCATGAACTCAACAATTTAGATTTGAGTGATAGATAAACCGGGAGCTCCACCCCATTTTGTCTGCAGCAAATGTCCTTATGAATGAACACATTTCAAAGAAACTTACTTTAAATTGAATGGGCTCTACCGGCCTCTAGCACAAGCCTGCTCTTATTTGCCGTTGATGAACCAGGAGAAGTATCAGATACTAAGCGTAAAAGAAAACACCTTTGCTGTATCAACCTTTTATGGAAAAGCACCACACTGAACTTTTGAAGTGAGTTTCAAACCTTCTCGACGTATTGTGCAAGCAAATATTAAAGCTACTTTGTTTTTGCTAGTACAAGATACGGCTTCACTAATATATTTGTTATTTTCAATCATACAGAAAAGGTATCGGGCACAACTCATCTGTACAACAGAGTTTTCGCTTAGAATGTCTATAGAAGAAGTATCTGACAGTCTACAAACTTGCTATTGATCCAATTCGCCCTGTGGTGTCTGAAGGCCACAGTAGTTTTGTTATTTAACATACCACCAATATCTAAAGACTGATGTGCTACGATTTTAGTTACCTGATATCAAGCTCCTTAAGCTCCCGTTTGGCACAAAATTCAAACACAACAAAAATTCTGCTCACTTGAAGCATCTAAGTAAACCTGATTGAAGTGTTGGTGTCTGAGTTTCCATATAAACTTGAAATGATTTGTAAAGTGCTGAACTCTTCGCCTTTATTTTTGCATTTTCATGCATCTAACAAAACGGAGGCAATATCTTTCTGTTGAACTGAAATGACTCTTTATAGTACAAACTGATCTTCAAAATCAAGAATGCATTTAGAAATCAAACTTTTTGACTGGACAACGCATAGAGACGAGGTATTCACATTGAAATTACTGACATTGGGAACATGTAAAATGGTGAATGGAAAACTCTAAGATATAGCATCACGATAAATATCAGTCCCGAGGGGTTACTTCGACTTTTGACAACAAAACAACCAACATTTGAGAATGAATGTTTGCCAGTGTATATTTTTACCCAACTATTTGATAATTTCTAGCTTAGTGTTTTGAATGCGCGACTGATGATGAGATTCTTCATCTGCCAGGTGCGGTTGATCAGTGAAAGTTAGTAAAGGCTCTGCAGATTTCATAAATATGCGGAGTAGAAACAAGGACGGGAAAGTTTTTCAAAAAATGCACATATTCTTCATTCATTGAGCTGATTTTTATACTACAAATGAGAACCTACTACACACTGTTTGTTTAATCCTAAGAGCATCCACAACAATCGTTTTTTTTTTTTTTGTGTTAAGTTAGGTCAAAAAAAGGAATAGACTATTGAAGAGTGTATAATATTGTCCGGAGAAGCAAATATTTCAAGCAGTTCAATCATGATAAAAAGTAAGTAACGTAGGGCCCATTACATGGTCAGCCGTTGGCCAGCCTCATTTCTTTATTTTCTTTCAACTTTTTTTGGTGGGCCCTCGAATGGTCAGCCGCCATGTCTTTGTTCTTTTCTTTGTCTTGATTCGCATTTTTTTCTTTGTAAATTCTGTTTTTATTTTTAAAATAAAAAAAAGTTCCTTCCTACCATTGGTCATTTAATAACGGCATGTCTTTTTTTTTTTTTTCATAATCTGGACTTTTTTTTTTGTCTTCTTCAAAATGATCTCAAAGTTTTTTTTCTTCTTTTTTACGACCGTTAGAAATTTATTGAACAATGAAAAAACTAGCCGTTTGTTACCGTTTTTCACTATAATTTTATAATTTCTTTTAGAACATAATTTAAAGTTTTGCCTATAAATACCACTAACATTCATTTTCATAACACACCACTTTCTCTATTTTCCCTCTCTTCTATACCTATAGTTCTTCCTTTACTATACATCATCTTTTCATTTTTTATCTCTCTTTTCTACTTACCATGAGCAAAACAAAAACAAAAATTCTCCTACAAACAATAAAAATCCGTCTCACAATTATTCATCGTAATATGCAAAATTTTGAATATCAACAAAATTTTGGGATCCCTAATTTGCCTTCTTCTTATGCCCCAAAGCAATTCGTGATGTATGAATGGTCCGGTTATTTTTCTCAAATGATTGGAAATAGTTTTCCAATGGGATTTACAAATACATGTTCATCTTCCGGAAATCTATCTACACTAATTTCAACTAGCCGAGATGAATCTGACTCTCCAAATGCAACACCAAGGGCATCAACTCCCCAATATTATTTTTCACCATTTTCAACTCAATTTGGTTTGGATAATATTTCTCTCTCGCAAGCACCAGAAAAAGAAAATACTTCAAATTATGAAGGTTAGAGTGAGGAGGAAGACATACTTCTGGCTCCCGCATGGCTCACAATTTCTAACTGTAGTGTTACGGGAAACTACCAAGATGTGAAGGAATTTGGAAGAACATCGTTGCCTACTACAACAAAAATCGAGGATCTTCACCACAAAGAGAACAAGGTAAGTTAAAGTGTCATTAGTTTTGGTTTTCAAAGTATGTCAATGAATTTAACCAACACTACAATAAACTATGGAATGAGCACCGTAGTGGGTGGAGCGATGACTTAATAAAGGATACAGCTCATGAGGTATATTACGAAATTAAGAAAAAAATATTTTGTGCATAAGCATAAGTGTATAATTGTGAAAGATGTGTTGGATTAAATCCATATACCGTAGAGACCTTCACATCAAATTATTGAGAATTATACGAAATCGAAAGCGTACCTTAATCTGAAGTGGCAAGGACATCAATCCGATTTGGCCTTCCAGATGATTCCGTCAAGCCCTTGCGGGAACCTCTGACAAATGGGGAGTCGAGATTTGGGCATGACGGCTCATCTGGGGACCACAACCAATATATAATAGGGTTTCCGGTTCCACCCATCACAGAACAGGAAACTGGGCCTTACGGTTTCTACACAATACTGGGCCACACCTTATAACTTAATTATTATAATTAGCCTAAACTTTAGTTGATTTAATTAGATCACTTTATGTGGGCTAGTATTTTATGATAACTTATAACATACAATTATATATATTTGTGTATAAAGTCCACATAGATCTTACAATCTCCCACTTGGACTATACGCCATATATATACCTTATAACTGTATATTATACCGAAAACTTAAGAGCGCGCAAAATTTGCTATCATAAAGTGACTTAAACAATCCCGTCCATTAATTATATAAGCATAGGATCAAAGGGGCAGTCATTGCATGAATGACAACTAAACCTATCAGTGGTCACATACATTAATATAACTAAATAACATGGATCAAGTGTGGCTGTGTAGCATGAAAATTTCATGTAATGTGATCTTTAACATGTCTATTTCCAACTGGTCCTCCTTACACTTTAGTGAGATCAACCAAAGTTTCAGAATGTAAGCACATTGAAAAACTTATTCTTATACCTTAAACTTTACTTGAGACTTTACACTTTGTACTGCAGTATTAATTAATATCTGAATGTTCATAAATGCATAAACCCTTAGTAAAACCAAAATTACAAACTCCCACTAAACCGTCATATCATCAGATTACACAATACTCATTTGAGTAAGATACTCACCGAATACCTTAGCTGAAGTAATCTGTGATATTGGAGTTTGTCCGAATGTGCTCCTTAAAAAATTTATTCATTCTGAACTTAAATCTAACAATTAAGAACTTAATGTTCATTGTTATTAGAGTATCTTGAATTGTTGCATTATTGTCACATTATAATTTAAGTAGTCTTTTAAGACCATATTGTATTTGCGGCCTTGTGACAATATCGACAACTAAACTGAATCGAAGTCGGGATACTGAATGATCTCTAACTTGACTGAACTCCAATATGTGAGCTTGTAATTTTTAAAGTCTTAATGATTCCACATAAACTTATAGCTGCTACTAAATATCTAAATATAATTCTTTAATTATGTGCTATAAACTCCCACTGAAATTGTGATGTGTATAATCATCACAATATTTACCTCAAAACCAAATGAGATGAAAACTTAAAAATATTTGAGTTATTAACAGGAAACTTTTTTTTAAGTCCTTAGATGGAATTCTTTAATTTTCAAACCGTCAAACAAAGTTTTCAGGTTGCACCAAATAAATTGTCTCAAAATGTCCCCATTAAGAAACAATCTTTTAATATCCATCTAATGAAACCTAAATATAAAATCTACCATATATGCCATTATAAAATGTCTTAAAATTCGGACTTCCAAAAATACTAAAGAGTCTCTATAAGATAATGCCATCTTTATGACTAAATTCTTTATTGAGAAAATAACTCTAATATCTTTTTACATCACCTTTGGGTAATGAGAAAAGAACCTAAACGTTATTTTTATCAATTACTGTATTTATTTATTTTATGGCACTAATCGTAACTGTATTTCTTCTCTCTCTCTTTTGGATTCCCTTAATGGCATCCGTACTTGAGATTGTTGAGTTTGTCCTTTACAATTGTCTTGATGAGGGAAAGTTTTAACACTATCTTAAATTTCCATATGAATAGAAAAATATTCCCTTTAAAGATAATGTCATTAACCTTATCTTCCCCTCCAAACTCAATATTCTCAAGAAAATAGATATTTCCCGTTTAAAAGCAGGATTATTTTTGGATCTTAGAATTTATAATGTTTTAGTATATCCAACAAAAAACAAACCGAATCCAGCTTCATTTCTGTAAACCTATGCGGCCTTGTCGTAAGAAGATAACTGAAAATATGAAAATGCCTGTATCTAGCTTATTTGCATGTCCATAATCCACAAGGCTTGTTGCTTTAGTTGGAACAGTGTCATATCTTTAAGTTGCAGTCTTTTCATAATAGTATTTTCTGGCATAGTGATACTATAGGACATACTATATTCACTAAGAAATTTGACCAGATCCTAGACATAGTTCACCTAATACTTAATTAGTTTATAAAATGTATTTAGTCTTAAAACTTTGAACAAGTTTAGACCTTAGTACTTCTTAGTAATGGTAGAGAGGTAGCCTTGGGAAGTTGTTTGGGAACATAATACAATATGCTTGACCATTCTAAGAGAAGACCGTAAAGAATAGTTTATATATATCCGTATGTATTAGTTCTAACAACATGTGAAAATCTTATGCCACCCAATCTTATTTTGTTTGTTTGTTTTGCTTACTGCACTTAACTCAAATTTTGAAATCTTATAAGTCAAGTGGAATTCCGACTAACTTTATTATTTGTCTAAAGCAAGTGCCGTAAATAGTTTTACCAAATTGATACGAAATTTCCATTACCAAATTTTCTTTTAGTACCACATAAATTATCATGCAATGTTTGGTTAATTGAAGCAATGGTTTTAAGTAAATAAAGGTTACCATGACTTAATAAAGAACTGAATTGACTTTGTTTGAATTTTGAAAGAGGCAAACAGACTGTCACCAAAAAAACAAAAGTAGCCGTATTTTGTTCAATATGGAAACATAAACGAAATTCCGTCTAAAGATGGAACAACAAAGAACTCTTTTAAAACCAAATAAATTTCAGTCTTTTAATGATAACCTAAAAATTTTACTGCCTCAACTGTAATTGTCTAACCTATGCGCCATATAGATGTGTCTTTCAACATCAATTTGCTTTTGGTGATTCAACCAACCTAAGATAATAGATACACTTATATGAGTAGTGATACCGGAGTCTACTCACTAAGTATATCTATAGGTACCAAAATCAAAAGAACCTTAAAACAAACATTCTTAAAGTCAAACAGAGAAGTACTATCACAAAATTAGCAACCAAATTTAATTCCTAAATTTGCTTCTTTTGTGATACTATATACTGCAACTTAATTGTCCTTCTTTTCTCATTTCTTTATTTTCCTAAATTTTAAATATAAATGAGCACCTATAATCATCTCTAAATTTAATCTCTCTTTATATATACAAAATGAAACCAGTAAAACTATTTTTTGACTTAACCGTATTTTGTACAAGAGAGATCCATTCTTAGTGCACGAGCAAGTCATAAGACAACTTTAACTTTAGTGCCTTCAGTCTTAATTTGAGATGATACTTTGAGGTAATACATTTTCTTATGTTCCCGTTTTCCCTATGCCTAATGGAAACAAGATCTTTTTGAAAGAATACTCGTTCCCGCCAGTAGGAATAATTTTTTCATTATTTTATAGTGCTCCTTAATGTTTCCGAATTATATGTTTCCATATAGTTATTAAATCCTAATGGAGTTATTTGAAGTAGATATTACAATTATAGCGGAATCAATTGTACCTTTAAATGACTAAATACAAGCTCACATTCTAAACTTAATATAACATGATTAATAAATTCAAATTGGCATTCCCATTTACAAGATACCTAGTGCAACATTGAGTTTAGTCTTTGGACAGAAACATCAATTTGCAAGTGGTACTCTTGGTGTAGTAATCAAACATTGACAATTCATTCCTGTCAAATAATAAGCCTTTCTTTGGACCGACTTATTATTCACATGGAAAAATCATAATAATTATCACATATTTATTACCACAAGTATATTTTGATTTCGGCCAAATAGTGAACTTCCTTTGGGCTGATCATTACCCGCATGAAATCAAAATACACGCAACTGTCATCTTGGTATTTTAAATTAATTTATCAATACAAAAGAGGTCACTTTGGCGACGTATTGTATCAACCAATCAATTTAAAAATATTGGACATCTGAAGATAGATTTTTTTTATGCCAAATTTAAATCTATATCACATTATATCTGTAGTCCAAAAATTTAGGGCAAAACCTTAATCCAAATTCCCAACATACGCAATAAATAACAAGAAGAACAACTAACCAAAATCATCAATCATTGTTACATGTTATTTAGGAAAATCAAATGTTGCTAGGAAACTTCATTGATTCATGTATATACAATTACTGTATATTAACTACTGCAATTATGAGACTTGAAAATGCCAAAAACAATACCAA
Organism: Oldenlandia corymbosa var. corymbosa; assembly: GCA_949775105.1. Taxonomy (NCBI): domain Eukaryota; kingdom Viridiplantae; phylum Streptophyta; class Magnoliopsida; order Gentianales; family Rubiaceae; genus Oldenlandia; species Oldenlandia corymbosa. The sequence goes on along the minus strand of OX459120.1, from coordinate 16,562,646 downwards.
AAGAAAAAATCATGAAGGGCAGCAAATGATTTTTTTTTTTTACTCAGTAATTGGATAAACCAATCCGTTCCCACTCCCACTTTCCCACATACATTTCACAAACAGATGGCCTAAGTGTCTCTATTTCAGTCTGGCACAGAGAACATTTTAAATCATCACTTACCATTCCCAGGTGGCGCATTCTATCCCTGGTAAGCAGCCTACCCTGCCAGCATAACCAAGCAAAAAATCGATGCCTTGGAACACTGAGCCTACTCCATATAAATCTTGCTGCATCCTGCTTTGGCATTCTATCCTTCAACCACTTTACCCCTGATGCAATGCTGTATCTTCCGGATTTGAGAGCAGCCCAAGTATTCTGTTGCTAGCCCCCTTTTAGCTTGTCCCTAACCACAAGTAGCTTCTTCCAGTGCCAACTGGTTTCATTCACAGGTGCAACAGTCCATATGTTATGTTTTTTCAAATATACTCCATGCATCCACTTAATCTACAAGTTCTCTATGTTCTATGCAAATTCCTAGAGCTGTTTCCCTACAACAGCCATATTCCACACCCTGATATCCCTAATTCTTAGATCCCCCTCCTGCTTAGACAAACATACTGTTTTCCAAGCTACCAGTGGAAGTTATCTCCCAGCCTCTTTTTTCCCCACAAAAACTCCCTACGTAACCTTTCAACTTGCACCATCACACTCTGCGGGATCATATAGACTATAGCCCAGTATGATTGCATATGCAACAAGATTGAGTTAATAAGTTGCACCCTTCCCATGTATGATACATGGCGAGATGCCCAACACTTCAATCTTTTAGTTATCTTTTCCGCCAAAACCTGACAATCAGTATTGGTCCAGGTTCCCTGGGACAATGGAAAACCTAAATATAGCAAGGGGAAAGTCCCTCTTTGAAACCCTGTTATGGCTTCTATTTTGCTCTTTTCCGCTTCTGATACGCCACCTACATAGATTTGAGACTTCCTCCAGTTTGCATAAAGTCCTGTTGCGGCGCCAAATTCTTCCAACTTGTTCATCACTGCTTGGACAGGTTCATAGTTAATCTTCATCACACAACACTTTTTCTAATTTTTTTTTTGGTCTCGTACATCTATACTTCTTTTTACAAATCCTCCTACAAACAATGAAAATTCGTCTCACAATTTTTCAAATTTTTCGCTTCAAAATTTTCATCCAAATATGCAAACTTAAAATTTTGGGATCCCTAATGTGCCTTCTTCATGTCCCAAATCCATTCGTAATGTAACAACCGCCCGATTATTTTTCTCAAATTATTGGAAACAGTTTTTCAATGGAATTTACAAAAAAGCATTCGTCTTCTGGAAGTCTACCTACACCATTTTCCATTAGTCTTTTTTATTTTCTTATACTGTATTATTTAATTATGTTTTTTATATTTTTCAAAAAAAATAATAAAATTCCATAAAAATATAATTATTTTTAAAACTAGTAAAGTATTAATTGTGGAATAGTTGTGGGGTTGTAATAGTGTGATGTAGGTCCAAAATTATATGAGCGATGAGTAAAATTATTGGAGGAAAAAGTATAAAAAAGTGACAGTTTAGAGCATCTCCAACAATTTATATAATTCAACACAACATTACACTGCCACATTAGCATTCCACTACATTCTCATTTTATACACTTTTTCCTACAACAATATTACACTCACTACTCATATAAGTTTGGATCAACAACTACCTTACTATTCTTAACCCACATCTATCCTACTGTTAATACTTTACTATTTATAAAAATAATTACATTTTCTTGTAATAATAATTACATTTATTTTTCATAATTACATTTTTTATATAAAAAATAATAACATCTGTTTATGACTTTTAAATTACATTATAGAATTTATTATTTTTTAAAAAATATGGAAACATAATTAAATAACAAAAGAATAAAAAGCTTAATAATCATTGAGTGAACAATATATAAATAAAGTAAAATAATTAATTGAAAAAAGAACATTAACAAAATTTTACTACAAATGTTTATAGAGATAGTGAAAATCTATAAATATTTAAAAATAATTTAACAACATTACATTTTATCAAAATTATTTCCAAAACGTTCGTAGATGTGTTCAACCAAATCTGATCATAGTTGATGACGTTCTTCACGGTCGCGTATTTCTGCATTCCTTTGAATGTAGTGTTGAATATTAGGGATTGACTCTTGATAATGCGAAAATTGAGTGGTCGCGTCATCAATCCAGTTTGTTGCCTCATATCACTCGTCCTCAACTATCATATTGTGTACTATGATGCAAGTATACATTATTTCTTTAAGCAATGCTCTGTCTCACAATCGAGATGGTATATATAAAATATTCCAACGGGACTGAAGCACTCCAAATGCTCGCTTGACATCTTTTCTTGCTTCTTCTTGCACCTTTTTGAAGAGTTTTCTCTTAGCATCCACCGAAGATGTGAAACTTTTCACAAATGTTGCCCACTCATAATATATACCATCAGCTAAATAATAACTTCGGTTCTATTTTGTACCATTTATAGTAAATTGAATATCAAAAGCATACCCATGTAACACATCGTTAAACAAAGGAGATTGGTTGAGCACATTGATGTCGTTGTTAGATATGGCAATTCCAAATAATGCATGTCATATCCATAAATCTGTAGATGCGACTGCTTCAAGCACTAGGGTAGGAGAACCTTGATAACCAGAAGTAAAACGACCTCTCCATCCAACTGGACAATTTTTCCATTTCCAATGCATGCAATCAATGCTATCAATTAAGCATACCTGGAAAACCATGCCGTTCATCGTACATTTGAAGTAAACATTCAACGTCACTATCATTAGGCCTTCTCAAATATTGTGACTGAAAAATTTCAATCACAGTACGACAACAGTATCATAAACACTCTAGTGTAGTACTTCCACCCATCCTTAAATATTCGTCAACACAATCGGCTGGTAATTCGTATGCTAATTGACGAAGAGCTACTGTAGCTTTTTAAATGGGGAAAATCCCATTTCACCTGATGCATCAGGCTTTGTTGAAAGTATTTAGAGTGATTTTAGAGAAATTGTACCATGCAGAGAAATAATTCTTTCCTCATGCGGAATCTTGTACAGAAAGTAGCTGAAAAGAATACTGGATTGCCAGAAAAATAATCATCAAATAACCTTTGTTCTCCAATTTCGCGCTCTCGATCGATATGCCTTCTTCTTCGCGAAATATTGTACCTTTTCGTTGCTCAATCAACTCATCCAACCTCCTTAAATCCTCTAGACCCATGTTATCAAAGATTTGTTCCCGCATATAATCATTCATTTCATTGTCAAAAATAAAGGGATCAAAACTGGGAAGCGAATTTTGAGACATGGTTGTGTGTGGAGAGTTGTTCCAAAAAATATGAATACCAAAGAGTTGAAAAGACTTGAACAATATCACTAGTCTCATTCCATATTAATTTATAGAGTGTACTTGCAACAAGTTCAAAAGAAAGATTTGACTATATTATCCAAGGTATGGATAAGATAATGAGCAAGATGTGACTACACTATGATACGAATGAACAAATGAAAAAAGAATGACATGACTATAGTATCAATGTATTTATGGACAAGATAAAAAGAGGGATGTGACTACACTATGGTACTTATGGACAAATAAAAAAAGAAAGATGTGACTACACTATGGTACTTGTGGAGAAATGAAAAAGATGGACGTGACTACACTATCAATGTATTTATGGACAAGATAAAAAGAGAGACGTGACTACACTGTACGTACAGACAAATAGAAAAAGAAAGATGTGACTACACTATCAATGTATTTGTGGACATGATAAGAAGAGAGATGTGCCCACACTATGGAATGTATGGAGAAATGGAAAAAGAAAGACGTGATTTCACTTTCAATGTACTTATTCATTTAAAGTATTCAATACTTACTTTTTGAGCTTTTTGAGCTAGTCCACATTGTTTCGGTTTTTTTTAAAAAAACTTTTTTCATGCAATCAATTAGAAGTTAGTACGATAACAATTATACGATGCGGTAAACACAATAATACTTCATATTTAAAACACAACAATATGATATAATAAAATTCAAATACACTGACACAACTCTTACATTTTAGTTTAAATAAAACCAAAGACTCGCAGTGAAAATGACTAAATTAAAATAATAACCTAACAAGACTATCTATAATTAGACAAGATTTTTTCACATAAAAGTTCATGTATTGCTCGTTGTTCTGGTGTCATCTTCGAGGTGTCCTTCGACAAAATTTCATATTCTTTGGTAACTTTATGCCTCATGTACGCCTGATTGTAAAATTCTTGTTGCTCTAATTTTTTGGCTTTCAAATCCATCCTCTTTTGTGAAAGTTCAACAAGTTCATCGTCATCATCCCGTGCCTTGCACTTTTCTTTTGACTTCCGCTTTCCTTTCTTGGCTGTTTTTTGGCCTATTGGGCGAACCTCCTCTTCGATCTTATTGATTTTAACATTTTGATTAGCATTTGAAGATGAAGTGTATAATTTGGATTCGTTGATTCTTGTTCTCTTTGACAATTTTTCGACAGTAGAAACAACTGGCCATTCTGGATCATTTTTCACAATTTCCACACATGCTCATGCACAAAATGTTTTTTTTTTTAATTTGGTAATATACCTCTTGAGCTGTATCCTTTACTGAATCATCACTCCACCCACTACGGTTCTCATTCCATAGTCTATTGTAGTGTTGGTTAAAATTATTGATATACTTTGAAAACCAAAACCAATGAGACTTTAACTTACCTTATTCTCATTGTGGTAAAGATCCTCGGTTTTCATTGTAGTAGGCAGCAATCTTCTTCCAAAATTCTTTCATATCTTGGTAGTTTCCCGTAATGCTGCATTTAGTAATTGTGAGCCATGCACGAGCCAAAAGTATGTCTTCCTCCTTACTCCAACATTGATAATTTGAAGTATTTTCTTTTTTCTGGTGCTTACGATAGAGGAATATTATCCAAACCAAATTGAGTTGAAAAAGCTGAAAAATAATCTTGGGGAGTTAATGCCCTTGGCGTTGCATTTGGAGAGTCATATTCGTCTCAGACGTCTTTTCTAGTTGAAACTGGTGTAGATAGATTTTCGCAAGACGAATCCGTATTTGTAAATCCCATTGAAAAATTATTTCCAATCATTTGAGAAAAATAATCGGGCGGTCGGTACATCACGAATAGATTTGGGACATAAGAAGAAGGCAAATTAGGGATCTCAAAATTTTGGATATTAGGATGAAAATTTTGGGGGGAGAGGGGATTTGAAAATTTGTGAGACGGATTTTCATTGTTTGTAAGAGGATTTTTGTTATTTTTTCGGCTCATGGTAAGTAGAAAATAGAGAAAAAAAAAAAAAAGTAGAAGTTGATGTGTAGTAAAGAAAGAACTATAGGTATAGAAGAGAGGAAAAATAGAGAAAATGGTGTGTTATGAAAATCAATGTTGGGAGTATTTATAGGTAAAATCTTAAATTATTTTCTAAAAAAATATTATAAAAAATTATAGTGAAAATGTTAACAAATAGCTAATTTTTTCAATGTTCAATGAATATCTATAACGGCCATAAAAATGAAGAAAAAAAATGAAGAAAAATTATTTGAGATGATGCTGAAGAAGACAAAAAAATGGGCATATTTAAAGAGGAAAAAAGGACATGAAAAAGGTTTTGCTGGTTGGCAACGATTTTTTTTTTATAAAAAAAAAAAAACCAAACAGAATTTACACAAAAAAAAAACATGAATAAGGCAAAAAAAAAAAGTATGGTGGCTGACCATTCGTGGCCCCACCGAAAAGAAAAAATTTTTTTAAAAAGAAATGGGGCTGGCCAGCGGCTGTCAATGTGAGGGCCCTCATTATCCTACTCCATATCAGAATTACACCGCTTGAAATATTTACAACTCTTAACAATATTAAACGAGCTCTAATTGTCTACTGTTTTTTTTGTCCTAACATTACACAATAAATAAACGATTACTGTGGATGCCCTTAATAAAATGCTGACGTGACAGTGAGAAAAGGTAGTTTGATCATTTCTGTAAAAGGTCATCAAATTCCACCCCAAGAACTGGAGAGATTAAAAGGTTCTGAATCTTCACTAGTAGTCGTGCTTGAGATGCTTGTAGCTGTTCTGAATATGTGACTGACATTAATAACACAACAAGAATCACCAAGTAGCCAATTCTAATTACCATGAACTCCTTGACATGTATCCTAAAAGAAAGGATGTTCATCCTCTGCAGCTCTACCAATAAGAAGAGCAAAAAACAGTAGCCTAGATCAAAGGAAATTTAGAGAAAAACCCTGTAGAAATCATGGCCGGATGGAAAAAAGTTAGCAGATGAAGGTAAAAATGCCTATGCATGCACATTTCAGAACTAAAAACAGTGAATTTCTGAGATTTTCTAGATTAAGTACCAGATGAGAAGTACAGAACATTGGTAATGGAAAGATTACTAGATTAATTAACTCGACAACAACACTGAACAGTAAAGTCAGCCTGGAAAGTATTTGGTGAGAAGTCAACCTTCAAATGAGGAAATAAGAAGCTTTTCTTTCCCAAGTTTTAAAAGTATTTTCAAAACAAAGGCTGCACAACCGTATCAAATGCTACGTATGAAACTGCCTTTATATCCACACAGTGATCAAAATAGATAATCACTCATCCGAATTCCTGAAAAAATCTATCCCTCTTACCCTCATTCTCCAAGCAAGCAAAAAATGTCCTCGATTTCAGGTTGTTGTTTGGCAGCTTGCCTCATTTAAAGTGCAGGAAGATAGACTCTAGTTTCATGAACAATTCAGATTCCAATTGCTGAGTTTACGATTCTCGTTCACATTTTTAGAGGCGTTGACGTAATTTGCTGAAGTTCGATTCCATAATGTTCGTTCTTATGCCTTTTAGTAGTCAAGGAACGATGAAACTTGCACCTGAGCATTTCCGATCTTTATTGTTTTGTCATTCATGTTTGATTTAAATGATGTCTTTTGATGGAGGAAAAATGGTTTCTTGCAACCTGAAATCACTATTAGCATTAGGTAGACATATTTTGTAAATTAAATCAACTAAAGCAAACAATAGATAATTTTTTTTTCCTTTAATGTAACTTTGCACAGTATATAGAAGAAGTACTACATGATCACTTCTAGTTGGGTAAAGAGACTGACAGCTTCATCACATTCAGCCTTGATGCAGTTAAACTATCCATATGAAAGCGCAAATCTTCGTCGCAACACATCATGATCCATTCGCCATGGTCGTCATACTTAATCTTAAACTTTTCAATGTCTAAATCGAATCTTCTATTCAATTCTCTGTGCAGTTCTTCAAACCCCGAGTTACTACCAAAACGAAACTGTACAGTATCATCTCTGTAACTGGCCTTAACAATGACGGAATTACTGCATTCGGTCTTGTGATTTCCTGCATCAGAACCTTCACCCTTCGGCTTCATAGCCGGAAACAGTATGACCTCCTTAAAACTTTGAGAATCGTCAAAGGCATAACTAAACGATCAATGCCTAATCCCCATCCACCAGTTGGGCATAAACCATATTCAAGGGCAGTGCAAAAATCTTCATCCAAAGCCATGGCCTCATCATCGCCGGTTTGTCTATCCCTTAGCTGGTCAACAAATAGCTGGCGTTGCACCACAGGATCATTCAATGCAGTGTATGCATTACAGAGCTCATTCCTATTAACGAATAACTCAAATCGCTCTGTCAACCCTTGTATCGAACAATGCTCTTTCGCCAACGGGCTCATTTCCACAGGATGGTTGATAATGAATGTTGGGTTCACACAGGTCTCTTCAAGAAAGTACCCTACAAGCTTATCCAACATCCTAGCTATCGTTTGTGGACATTCAATTTGTAGATTAGCACATAAATCTACCAAGCATTGGTGAGCTTCATCACTAGAGAGATCTTCGGGTATTGTTACGAACTTCCTGAGCTCCGGTAACATATCAATTCTTCTTAAAGGGGTGTAAAATCAATCACAACTGGATCATCCCCCGGGATATTTGGGTGATACATTATCTTATAACCACTAGTAAGCTCGTTCACCAACCCGCTCAATAGGTCTTCAGTCATCTTCATCAGCTTATTATAATCAGCATGAGCCATATAAAATTCACAAGCTGTAAACTCAGGGTTGTGAGTTTGGTCGATTGCTTCATTCCTGAAAAGCTTCGCTACTTCAAAAACACGATTCATCCCACCAACAACAAGCTGCTTCAGCTTCAATTCGGGCGATTTACGCAGTTGAAGATCCATGTTCAGGACATTGCGATGGGTAAGGAATGGCCTTGCTGCTGCTCTCCCGGCAACCCTGTCCAGCATTGGTGTTTCCACCTCCAAGAACCCGAGATTCTTCAGAAAGCTCCGTATGTAAGAGATGATTTGATCTCGGGTTTCGAACTTTTCCCGAACTTCGGGATGAAACAGGAGGTCCAAATAACGTTGCCTGTAACAGATTTCCTGGTTCTTTAATCTCCATGGCAGCATGTGCAGACATGGTGCCAAAATTGTGAACTTCTCCGGGAAAAGACTGAGCTCCCCCCTCTGGGTTTTGCCCGGAAACCCGACAACGCCGACGACATCACCGCGCTTAACGCCGGAGTGAAACTCTGCGATCTCTTCCGGCGATAAATCGGATTGCCGCCCATCCGCCATAACCTGAACCCTTTCGCCGTCATCGAGTAAATCGTAGAAGAAAAGATTCTTCCCTGATTCCCGTTTTGCCATAATCCGACCCGACAACGAAACACCTTCATCTTCAAGACGCTGCCCACTTTCCAATTGATTCATATAATTCTTCTTGAATTCCGGAATGCTCGTTGAGGGTTGGAACTCGTACGAGTACGGGTTCGGGTTCAGGTTGTTCCCGGTTGACCTTTGGGCCATAAATGACTTCAGCCTGCTTCCGTAGTATCCCCTGGGATCTAATTTGTCATCCCCTCCGGCAACTTGTTGCTGCTGAGCTCGTCGACTCATCTTTGCCGGCGGCAATCTGGCTGATGAATAATAATAGGAGGAAATCCGAAAAGGAAAGTCTGACTTTCTTGAATGAATCAAAACGGTGCTTATAACCAGTGTTGTTGGACTCGGCTCGGACCGGCCAGTTCAACCAATCAAACCGAAAATCGGACCGCATACCAAGCCGAATGACTTGAAAAACTCTTTTTCTTTGACTTGGTCAAAGGCGGTCAAAATCCTGAGTGAACCGAAAACCGGGTCGACTCGAAGTTTGCTGATTTTTTTGTTTCGTTTGACCAAATTTTTATTTTTTTCCCTCGTTGTTCGTGTGTTTCTTTCTCTTCCCTGGTCCTAATATTTTCCTTTTATGCTTCAATGACCCAATAACTTTTTTCTTCAAGAATTAATTTGTCGTTTTAGTCCTAAACTTTTGACTTCGACTTATTAAAAGCATCATTTTTAAATAAAAATATTTTTATTATTTTTTTCTCACATATTAACATCCATTATTTCATACAAATTGCAATCATATTTAAAATATGTCAAAATTGATTATTCTATTATACATTTTATTAGTAATAAAAGTTGATGATCTTCTAAATTTATGAATTCTAATTAAAAATAATTAGATTGTGTTAATTTTTAAGTTAATATATTTATTTTAAATGTAATTACATACTCTAAGATACTATTGCTGACATAACTATAAAAAAAATTACATGAATATTAAGCCTTTTTAATTATTATAATATATTTAATAATTATATATTATTTATTATGTCATAATGACATCATCCGAATCGACCCCCTGAGTCGACTCGAATCGACCCCTAAAACCCCTGACCTCTATCCTCGCCGAGTCGGTGTCCAAGCCGAGTCTGACAACACTGCTTATAACCTTTTCAAAAAAAAATTGTGCTTATCCGGCCTATGGGAAGGAATTTATATATATATATATATATATATATATAGCTATTTGGAATTTGGACTAAATTTATAAACCAAAAAGAAGAAAGCTAGATCTAGTCAAAAGTAGCATATAAAACAGTATAATACTACTACAGTCTACAGCAGCCGAAGTTTCCTATTTCTTGGAGTATACCCAAATGATTCTCTTTCTTCTTTTTTTATTTTCTCATTTTTACTTGGAGGATACTCATTAGAAATACTATTTTCGTAACAAAATTTCACATTAAATTTTGCACTAATTTTAATACAAATTTCAAATTTCAAATTTAAAAATCGGCCATTTTTGGATAGTATGAGTAATTTTTATCTCAAAATTTTCGATTTGACATATATTTTTACCAAAGATGATTAAGAAACACTTCATATATAATACTTCCTGTCCAAAAGTAATTATCTTAGTTAAGTCAATCATTTCGAAGTGAGAGAATATATATTAAGTTAATGTACACTCATGTACACAAGGTCTTTGTGTTGACATACATCATGAATATTTTATTTTAATCAGAATTGTACCCAAATTTTGTGTATATATATGTACTCCCATCAAATATACTTAATGTACACACATACATTTTCGAAAATTATTGTCAAAAATAGAATTTGCAATAGAATATAGTGTGCCTCGAACGTGCAAGTTACAGCCGAGCATACAAAGCCAAGGCAACAAAAATTACGGTCGCAATTCTTATTAGATACAAAAAAAAAAAAGTGATTTACTATAATACCAAAGAAAAAATGTTGGTAAATTAACTTATTGTATGGCATGTTTCCGAGTTGTTTTTTAAATAAAATAAAAAAGAAAAATTAATAAGAAGGATCGAAATTAGGAGCAAAGGGCCGCAAGATGCTTTTCATCTAGTTTTTGTTTGGTTAGATAGAATTGAAAATAAATGAGAATTAACATTTTATAGAATTGAAAATGAAAAGCGTCATGAATATTTCTGGGTATAACTGGTTGGTAGGTGAAGGTGAAAGAATGAGAGCAGCACACTGTATCTGGGCTAATGATAATATCTCAAAACATGGTTTCATATCCTGGTTAGTATGGAAGAAAAGAATCCTCACCAAAGATAGATTACTCAGGATGAATGTAGGAGTTGATGATCCTATGTGCATACGGCTGTGTAAAGGGCTACCTGAATCAGTGGAACATGTATCTTTCCATTGCTGCTTTTCAAGGAAGGTACTGGACTTGCTGAGGCAGTAGTTGGGTTCATATGGTTATAAGAGACTCACACTGCTTTTGGTGTGTTTGTATATATAAAATTTACATTTTCACCCAAAAAAAAAACCAAAAAAAAATTGAAAATGAAATTTTGGGATCACAATTCACTCTGAAAGAAAAAAAAAAATTCATCGCAATGGATCCCACTAAAATGTGAGAAACCTCTTTTGTAGGAATTGAACCTACGTTTACTCTCAAGAAACATGACACCCTAGCCATTACGGTTTTGTTCAACCTGAAAACCTTTGTTTGGTAGATGTAAAGAAATGGTAATGAATTACTTGTTTAATTTGGCAGCTATCTTTATTTTCAGTGTAGGAAGAGTGGCTTTTAGTCTCAAGAATAATTCAGATCCGAATTGCTATTTTTACGGTTCTCAATTCGCATTTTTAGAGACTGTAGAAGTAGTTATGCTAAAGTTCGATTCTGTAATGATCAGTAGTCAAGGAATGGTGAAATTCACATTTGGGCATATTTCCGATCATTGTAGTTTCATCATTCATGTTTGGTTTAAATGGTATCTTTTTATGGGTAAAAAAATGGTTGTTTGCAACCTGAAATCAGTATTAGTAGTATAAAGCAAAGATATCTCAAAGATAAAATTAACTAAAGCAAACAAAGGACAAACTCTTTTGTTTTATGTAACTCACACAGTGTATATCACTGTTGAGCCATATAAAATTCACTAGCTGTAAACTCAGGGTTGTGAGTTTGCTCAATTGCTTCATTCCTGAACAGCTTTTCCTATCACGAAAACACGCTTCATTCCGCAAACAACAAGCTGCTTGACTTCAAGTCGAGCGATTTGTGCAGTTTGAAGATCTAAGTGTAGGGAGTTATGATGGGGTGAGGATTGGCCTTGCTGCTGCTAATCCAGCAATCCTGTCCAGGATTGGTGCTTCCACAGCTCCGTGTTATGATCTTTGTATTTTTCCTTTATTGTCAATTTACATAGTATCCAATTACTAGTATATAAAGCATCCTGTAAGAGATGACTCTATCTCGGGTCTCAAACTTTTTGAGAACTTCCGGATGGAGCAAGATGTCCAAATAACGTTGTCTAAAACATGTTTCCTTGTTGCTGAAACTCCTCGTCTTGAACCCAAGAACTTCACCGTTACATGTAGCACAACTGGAGTTTCATTATGCATTGAGGAGAATGAGCAGAAAATTAAAGATTTTGTGCATTGGGGCAGAACATGCTCAAGAAAGGTGACGAACTTAGAATAGTGAGGCATCCTTTATGCCCTAATCAGTCTGTTGTTTGATTTATGTCAGTGACATTTTTTGAAAGCTACTCTTATCTAAAAGGGAAGGGGGAAAAAATGGAAATTTGTCCGTGTTAGAGATTTTTAATTTCCTGGAGCTGAAAGGCGTAATCGTGGTGGTTTGAATGATGATACTGGAGAGCTATCGCTGCTGTTGGATTCGCAGCTTTTCCAAGCATCCTGAACCTGAGCAGAAAATTGCAAGTTCCACAGAATATCCTCCACCGAGGGTCTATCTGATGGATTTCTGAGCAAGCATTTGCAGCAGATTTCTATCATTGTCTTCAGTGACTCATCTGAGCATGCAGCTGTAATAGCTGGATCAGCTACGCTTTTTCGAGTTGCATCATCAGCTGTTATACTTGCTTGAACCTGCGTAATATAAACATGTTACGCGAGAAGTGCCTTTACATTGACAGTATAAGATGTGACTATAAACCTAGTGCAGGTAAATACCAGCATAGTCATTATACACTAGCAAGAAGTTTTGCAAGTTAAAATCCAAACTGACCACTCCGAAGCTGAATTAATTATTCAGTTTTCTGTATTACTTCTTACATAGGTGAGATTCATGTCACCAATACACTAAGGTGAGCTTGATCCATACCTGATCCTTTAGAATGATTATTTCATTTTTTGTGTTAATTGTCCTTCCAGTGATCATCTCCAGCAGTATGACTCCAAAGTCATGAATGTCGAACTTCTCATGATTTTTCACCCTGTAATCAAGGTCAATCTGTATAAATTATCACAGACTTTCCTACAAGAATTTCCTAATATGATCAGCATGCAAAGCTTAATCCACTAGCTACTAGTACAAACCTTATGCTCCTAAAAGCTGTCGATGAACCAGGAGAACTTTCGGTACTTTCCTGCAAACGAAAGCCAAATTAGAATCTGAAGCCTGAAATGTACAACATAACAGAACCATATAATTGAAACTTAGTCAAACAACTTTCAAACCTTCTCTACACATTCTGCCAGCAAAGGTAGGTTATAGCTACTAATCTTTGCCGCAAGATTCTGGTCCAGTAGTATATCTGTTATTTTCAGATTATTCGGAAAGATACCAGGCACAATTCCTCCATGCAGAAATTGTATGCCCTTTGCCACTCCTATAGCAGCAGCAATTCTCTGTGGCCAATTAAGTTTTCGTTTAGAATGCCTATCTGCAAAAGAGTGCCACTAAAAACTGTTAAAAACAGGACATAAATCTGAAAAAGGTGATAGGATAGGAGGAATTACAAAGTGGCTTTTACATCTGTACAGAATATGCACTTAGATACAGTATTTGATATTGTACTTGAAAGAATGCAAAAAAAAAAAAATACCACATTGGCAGCACTCAGAAATTTGATCAGCAACTGCTGATGTGGTATGAGTTTAGTTACCTGATATCCAGCTCCTTAAGCTCCTGTTCGGTACATATTCAAATACAAGAAATATTCTGCTCACACTAGAATCATCCAAGTAAAACTCAAAACAGTGTCCAAGAGCACAGACCAAGTGTTGGTGTCTGAGTTTCGACATTAACTCTATCTGATGCACAAAGTTCTGCACACTCTTCCTTTTTTTTAATTTCAGGCATCTAATAACCACTCGGGAACGAGATGCATCCTTCAACTGACCTATATAAACCTGAGTTCATATAAAGTGAAACTTTTTAGTAATTACAACTTATATAGTCTAGTAACTTCTTTAGCTGATCTACAAAATTATATTAACACTGGTTTTAGGCATCAGAATATGCGCGCACAGTAAAATTCTTGCAGAAGATGTAAAAGGAAAGCTAAAAATGGGAAAGCCCACCACATCAGTCCCATGGAATTACTTTGACAGCATGCGTACAGACTCTTGACAATCAAACAACCAAAATTTCAGACTTTTCGTTTCACAAAGTATTTATTACCAATGATTTAACAAGTTGTACCTCTGAATTAGTTATAGCATGTATACCTGACCATGAGATCCTTCATCTGTCAAGGTTGATGAGTGAAAGTTGTTGGTCGCTTCCTCAATCTCTTCCAGTGAAAATGTTCGATAGGGTGGAAGACCAAGGGCCCCTAACTTCAGTTTTTGTGTTACATATCCTAGAAAATAATCTCTAGTTACTTGCAGACATGAGTAAGAATAGCACTCAATATCAGGAACAAAATTACAAAAGGATGCCTTAGATTTAAATATTTCCACAGGTGTAACGCAACTAGTGAATGTTGACGTCCACCATAGAGAAAATCTATGAATGCAAGGAAATGGTGTCAAAGAAAGGATCTGCATGCAATGAAGAACACTATCTATTAAACAGAAAGTGGGACTTACTAGCATCTGAAAGTAACTTTGAGGTGTAACCTGCGGCTACATGTTCTTCAATAGTTCTTACTGGCTTCTCTACCAGCAAGTTCCTTGTACGATATCTCCTTATTAAAAGAAAGACTAGAAGAATTAGTACGATTGCTCCTATCAGCCCTCCCACAATGCTCCCAGCAAGAATTAGTTTTGAAGCTTCCTTTTCCTTTTTGTGATGAGGTAAAACTCCCACAGCCAATGCTTCAGTTTGGCAATAGGAATACGGCTTTTGAGTTGCATCTCCAGTAGAGAAACAGTTACCAGCATATTCTACTATCCTGCTTCTTGTTTGTGATAGTAGACAGCTAGGCAATTCACCCGCCAACAGATTAGCCGACAAATTCACAAACTTCAGTTCATTATTACAAGACAAGTCATCAAAAAGCATTCCTGTAAATCTATTTTCTGCAATGTCCAGATAAATAATTGATGGCAGGGATAAAAAATATGATGGAAAAGGTCCAACAAACTTGTTGGATGATACATCTAGGTGCTCAAGCTGATAACAGGACTTGAGTTGATCAGGAAGTCCAAAAGTAAAGTTGTTCTTGCGTAAGACAATGCGTACAATTTTGTTACCAACTTGGGGAAACTTAGGACCAAAAGCATTGTTCTCCAAGTCAAGCACCTGAAGGTTTTCCAAATTGGTAAGATCCGGCACTGCTCTAGAAAATCTGTTGTTGGAGAGTGCAAGGACTCTGAGGTTTTCCAAACTCCTAACCGAATCTGGCAAAGAACCACTGAAAAGATTGTTCTTCACACTCAAAACTGTCAAAGCAGAAAGTGAACTCAACACTTCAGGGATTCTGCCATCGAACATATTGCCATCAACAATGAGGGCTTGGAGACCTGTCATTGAAAAGATACCTTCTGGTATGGGACCATGGAAGAAATTTGAGCTCACATCAAGTATTTCCAGTAACGATAAGTGAGAAAGTGCATTCGGCAGCCGCCCCCATAAACCAGCAGATACCAGTTTGAGGACTTTCAGATCAGGAAGTTTAACAAGTGCATTTACTAGTGAATCTATAGAAAAGTTCTCAGGGAGCTGCGTGGTTTTATTCCCAATAATATGCAGCTGTGTTATACTTTCCTCATAGCAGACTACAGTAAGAATTGAACTTGGTTCTAAATTGCAGAAATCAGTTTCATTTTTTCTACTACTCCAGACCTGGGGAAGATTCAAAAGGTGTTGAATCCTCAAAAGTGTTTGTGCTTGAGATTCTTGAAGTTGTTCTGAGTAGGTGATTGAGATTGAAAGCACAAAAAGTATAAACAATCCCCTGAAGCTTAATCTTATTCCCATCATGTAAACTAACAGAATGGCGAAAAACTGAAGACAAAACTCAGTTCCACATGAAAACCTTCCAACTCTTTGCAGCTCAACTGTAGCAAGTGAACAAAAGGGTAGCCCTGATCAAAGCAATTTCAAAGAAAACTATACAGAGAAAATAGCCAGATGAACGAAAAATGTCATAGATGAATGCTGAAATGATCAAATATGCACATTTAGAACTAAACAGCAACTTTCTAAAAGTTTGTTCTAACTACTAATGTAAATGCTAATGGAAAGCTTACCAGATAAACTCCAACCACATTGAACAGTATAGACTAGCCTCTCAATGTACTTGGTGAGAAGATAGCCTTCAAATGAAGAAATAAGAAGTCTTTATTTTTACCAACTTCTTAAGTATCTTCAAAACTAAGGCTACATAATCAGCATCAAAATCCTTCAAATTAACCTACCCTTTTATGATTTTATCCACAAAATTGGTCAAAAAATCACAATCACCCATTCAAAATTTCAAATTCTTGAACATTTCTTCATCCCTTCAGTCCTAAAACAAGCAATAAATGTCCTCTGCTCATATAGAGACAAAAATAGAAAAGCCTCTGACTTTAATATGAACAAAGGATTCATGTGGAGAAGATTTATCAGACAAACAAACTGATAAAAGCCCAGATGAAGACATGGAACTTTATGCAAAATTCTTTGGCACACTAGTACACTTTTAAATGTCATTATTACAATCCAGAAACCGACAATTTCAACCCACGGGATGTGGACACCAATTGTTGCTGAATTATATTGAAGCTTTTTGGATGTTGTTTTAGGCCCCCTCCCACCTTTAGGCTTTTAGGCCTCTCTTCCAGTTGAATAGATTCGACCCATGAATCAGTTTAAAAAAGAAAAGCAATCAAAACCCAACAAAGAAAAAAAGAAAAGAAAAAGAAATCTAAGGTCGAGAGAAAAGAAAGATGCTTGTGGGAAGATAGACACTTTATTCGTTCTGTTTCTATGGTGTTGGACATCCTCTGCTACTTCTGCATGGATACTTTTAACGAGTGAGATGAGTGGACACATACACATTTTTTGTTTTTTTGTTTTTTTTTTTTTTTTTACTTTTCTCATTTGATTTAGATTGTTATTATTTTATTTTATCACATTTGCAAGTAGATTTTACTTTCACTTTTCGTCTTTTTAATTTTTTTTTATCCTTTCGCTTTGGGGCCGCAATCCTGCATTGCTTATTAACACATTTCAACTTTAAGTCATGATTTTATGGACTAGGATTTTCTTTGTGGCTTTTGAGAATCGCGAATTTCTTTCTATCGAATTGCTGTTGGAGTGCTTACCAAGGTTTTCAAATAGCAATGCGTGGATACACCGAATGGAGAAAATTGTAGATATTTTGAGTAATAATAAATTTATCAATATAGTCACGAACTATTGTTATTATTATTATTTTTTAAGAAACATTCATTTCATAAAAAAGACCAATTACAATACATTATCGATCCGAAGGCACATTTTAGCAAGTCTATGCGCTATATTTCTATTTACGTTAATAACATTCTTCGACAAAGTAGTTCTAGGCATTATGTCTACAATATCATCTACCAAGGAAACTAACACAGCTGGGCAAGACTTCCTTCCAAGGATGTAATCTACTATATTCTGATTGTTGGATTGAAGCTTACAGTCCTGCAGTCTAAGGTTTGATGCTGCTTAAAGACCCATAAGACAGGCGCATCCCTCTGCATCTTCTGCAGATATTGAGTGGAAACGACTCATCCTAGAATCAACCCTGGTTAGAAATAATCTCCCACGCACCAGCCCCTTCATTAGTAGGCTCTTTGAAAGCCCCATCTGTTCTAATGTAAAAGGATCCTCTCATCTGGCTACACATGTTCACTACATCCTTCTTTTGACAAGGGGGTATAGGCTTTTCCCTATGTGTGAATCGTGATTTGTAGAAGGTTTGCCAATCTGAGACAACCATAGCTTGCACTCGATGTGGCTCAATCAGCTGACCCTCTCATATTGCCTTGTTTCTTGTGATCTATATTTGCCAAAAAATGAAGAAGGAGAGTTGTACGAACTCCTTATCTGGGGCTGTCTCCAACCACGTTTCCATCCAACTTGTCAACGAAGTTCTTGTACCCCTGTCAAAATCAAAGCCTAAAGAACACAGCTTCCAAACTCTCTCGGAATGCTATCTAAGAAAATGTATTTTGTATTTTCCTCATGTACTCTACATCTATTACATATCGTCGATGATACGACCTTCGCCGACGTAAAGCTGTGTTTGACGGGAGTGCATGGTTTACAGTACTCTACATTAGCCACTGAATCTTCGTCAGGACCTTTATTGACCAGAAACACTTCCAAGCCTGTGAGTTCATTTTCTCCGAAGGAGGCTGATTTTGGATCTGGGTTTGTCGGGTTTCATGGTAACCACTCTTCACTGTGTAAACTCCCATAGGAGCTTTTGACCAAATTCTTCGGTCCACTGACAAAGACTGGCCTTTTGGAATATGTATTCTCAGTATTTTTGCTGCTGCATCTGGTGGAAAAATGGACCTGACCATTGATTCCCTCCATTCTCTACTATGATCCCATAGATCTCTCACTCTTAATCCCTCCAGTTCTTGCAAGAGGGGGACTCCACATAATGGGTTTCTTGAGTCTGGGATCCAATCATCTTGAATATGGATGACTTCTCCATTGCGCACTTGCCATTTTAGACCTGCCTTGAGCAGATCCCTTCCCCATAATATACTACACCACCCCATGATGTGGACTTTGGTGTTGGGCATTCCAAAAAGTCCCTGCGTTTTGCATACTTTGCCAAAAAAAATACGAAAAGAGTGAATGCTTATTTACCACCATGCCCCATGCCATTTTTGCAAACAGAGCTTGATTCATTTCCTATGCTGCTCTGAAACCCAAACAAGCTTTCCAATGGATCCCCCTACCCTCTTTGTCCACATTCCAAATAAATCTAGCCACCACTTGATCAATTTGTTTTGTGACACCTTGCAGGAGTTTGAAGGCACCCAGCATATATACTGGGAGAGTAGCTAGGGAGTGCTTCGCAAGAGTTACCCTGCCTGACATAGATAGAATTTTATTCTTCCATCTACTTAGTTTCTTCTTCATTCTCTCTACAATGTCCCCAAACAGGAGCGACTTCTTTTTCATGAAATCCAAGGACAATCCCGAGTATTGCTGCTGACAGCTTCTAATTGGGATCCTGGGCCACGAAGACATCGATTCCCTAAAAGCGAGACCAGTACTCGGGCTTACCAGGATATAAGATTTATCACAACTGATCCTCTTTCCTGACGCCCGAACATACTGGTCCAAAATACTCTCGAGAGCTCTAACATTTCGTCGTGTGGCTTCCATAAAGATTAGACAGTCATCCGCATACATCAATTGTGTCAGCCTGTGAGTGGTGTCCAAATTTTGATCCCAAAGCCCCTCTCGTTTCGATTTAAGTTCAACAAGGCCAAGGATAAGACTTGTTGACAGATGATGAAAACATACGGTGATATGGGACACCCTTGCCGAAGGCCTCTCATTGGAGCAAAGTAATCCAACTGGTGGCCATTCACACACGTCGAGAATGTGACTGTTGTAACACACTTTAAAACAAGGCCAACAAAAGGTATTGGAAAACCCAATCTGGCCATTACCTGTTGTAGAAAAGACCACGACACTATCATACGCCTTACTCATGTCAATTTTCAAGGCAGCCACTCTGTGTTTACCTTTTTTCTTTTTCCTGATGAACTCAATGGCCTCACGTGCGAATAAAATATTCTCTCCTATGTACCATCCTGGCACAAAACTATTCTACCCTTCCGATATCATATCAGGCAAGCTTTTAAGCCTATTTGCTAGAACTTTCGCAATAACTTTATATTTCACGTTACTGAGGCTAATGGGGCGAAAGTCAACAGGGCACTGAGATTTACCTTTTTTGGGATGAAAATCACCTTCGTCTGATTCTACCCTGACTCCATGAATGATGGTTTAGGATTCGCAAGCAGGCTTGTATCACATCTTCCTTAACTATGCTCCAGTATTTCTGATAAAACCCAGCGGGGATGCCATCCAGACTGGAGCTTTCCAAGGTGTCATATTCTTAACCCCTAATTCAATTTCCTTGGCTGAGAAATCTGCACTTAGATCCTGGTACTGTTCTCATGTAATGACCTCTCGAATCATGTCAAGGAGGGATGGTGGTTCATCCCAAAAAACATTATCATTATCCAGCTGCTCATCGGGTGCTATCAGCATCGCCTGAAAATGCTCTAGCATCATCTCCTGTATTCGCTCTTGATCATAGCTCCATTCCTCTATTGGCTCCAATAATGTGCTAATCCAATTTCTTTCTTTCCTTCTAGTGGTCCATGTGTGAAAGAACTTTGTGATCTTGTCTCCCTCTTGGTACCACTTCACCTTGGCGCATTTAGGGCTGCTAATTCAGTCGATTCGGATGAAATATATTCGGATAATTCAGTTTTTTTCATTGACTTTCACCCACGCAAAACCGAACCGATATTTCACCTCTCTCGAATCGAACCCGACCGATGAAACAATCGGGGACATTGGGTTGGGGGCCGTTTAACCCGGAAAAAAAAAAACAAAGGCCAAATAGGCCATAGATTCAGGGCAACAATTCCATTGCAATTTTCTCCTAGACATCAAGTTACAGTTCACCATCATCAAAGGGAAAGCTTGTTGTTATGGCCGTACAATTTAGAAAACAAGAAGCATACACAACTCACTACCCCAGTTCCACTATGCTTTCAAACTTTTGTCAACTCTATATTTTCTTAGAAAGTTTTTTCACACTAAGAATAAGAATAGCATTCAAGGCCAAAACCCATTACAGCCTACGATTCTCTAGGTAAACCCACATAACAGTTTTGGAGAATGGAAGTAAACATTCCAAAATAAACCCAAAAGCAGTACTTAACCTGTTGTACTTAACAAAAATACTTAATTGTCCTAGGACCTACAATACTTCATTGTGTACTAATGCATTAAAGGTAAAATCACAAGTGAAATGACAAACGACTTAGGATTTGTTAGATTTTGACTTCTTTCTTTACCATGGGCACTCGGCATCCAACAAGACGAGCTCAGCTATAGTCTCTCCAAGCCCATCATTCTTTTTCTTCAAAGCACGTGCAGATTTTAGTCTGGCATTGCACCTTCTCTTAATGGGAGCACTAATGTTTTTGCTTGAGCTTTTCTTCTTTTTTCATTATGTTCGACACTGATGGTTTCTTAGATGAAATTATGACCTACCACACAAGGAACATAGAAATGAGTTATTCAGTATTTGCACAGGAATTGAATGGAAAAAGTACCAGAAAACCAATCTGAAAATACAGTACTTGTGCATTAACAGCTGAAGTTTGTCCCATTTTTTGATGAGTCGGAGTTTCCTCACCAGTTGCATGTTCCACGTTCCCCATGTTCTTATCAAATGCACAACCCTCTGAACTTTTAACACCCTACATCAAGTGAAGTTGTGTCAATACTTTTCATTTCATAGTTGCACCAATAATAATAGCAAAACACTAAATAAACTCCACTACTTCGTACTTGCGGAACTTCAGATGTATTTTGCAAGTTGTTATCATTAGGAGTGCCCTCCACAATTGGGACATCCTATAGAAAATAGGAAGTAAATTAAGATTTTTAAAAAAATTAATAAATAAATTAGTATAAGAATAGTAATAACAAAACTATGGCCATCGGAGTTTGTTGATAATACTACCAACAGCAGTATGAAAATCACCATCTAAGTTGGTACAATCTGACGCAACAAGTCCTTTGTCAGCAGCACTTTGGATTTCTTTTGGCAATCAGACTGCAAAAAAGTGGAAAAAAATTGAAACCCCAAATTTGTAATCCTTTGTACAATATATAAATACAAAAATGAACCCCATTTATTAAGGATTTTACCTCAAATTCTGGGCAATCTACTTTAGTATGACCATATTGCGGGCAATAATCATACTTCACAAAATTCTGAGGTCAGTGATCAGTACAGTGGCCAAATTCGTTGTGCCAACTACAGTACGGGGAGTTGCATCAAACTGTAGAAAATCATCCTCAACTAGACTTTCATGTGGAGCAGTTGGTGTGTTTAGCACCTGGAAGGCAAACAAACGAAATATATTTATATATATGTAATATTAAACTGATGTTGTAACAAAAACATAAAGGGTCAAATGTTATTCACATCACCTTGTCAATCACAATGACATCATCCACCACTAGATGTTCAGGTTGTTGCACACCAACGTAGTTGTATTATTTGCTGCTTCAATGTTTTCTGGTCCAACAGTTTGCATATCACCACCACCCTCCGTGTCTATGTTGTTAGCTTGCATCCAAACACAAAAATCCATAACTTCGCAAGTGCTGGCTGTGTGGCCATATTGATCACAACACTTACAAAAGTGGCGGTATTTCAGCATGTGGGCCTCCTGCAGCCATGTTTTCCTGTGCTTCTCTTATTTCTTGCAGCTGTAACACCAACACAGTCATCATCAAACTGGGAAAAGCATCACTGTTCTCAAACAAAACCGTAAACCCTATGAAATTGAAAACACTTGGGATTCAAAAGAGTTGTTACCCGTCTTGCCTCTGTTGCCCTAGAATTCTCTCGTCTCTTCTATAATGCTGGGCAGATTGATACAAAGTGTCCTGTGCATTTGCAATATACACAGTAGGAGTTTGGCGTTGGTTTCGGACCCCTCCTCTTCTTTTGACCAATGGTTGGTTCGACATTGCTAGTAGTATTTGTAGCCTTTGGAGGCCTGCCTTTCTTTTTTGGCTGAGGCGGATCAACTGGTGCCTGTCACATCACCAATGAAAATATTTTTAAAAAATTACAGAAATTAACACCAAATCTAAATTAATTTTCAAAAGCTGGAAAAATAAAATACACACCTTTGCCTTGATTGTTGACAATGGGATCCCAGCCTTTCTAGCTTCTACCAATCTAGGGAATGTCTTTTTACTGTGACCACCCCAACAATAACCACATTTATTTTTTCCGAGACCAACCTTCATGCTTGCTTTCAGTGAACCCTTTTTGTTGGTCTTCAGAGTCACAACAGCTTTTTTGTTTCTACTATTCTTTGGCCTTCCAAGTTGAACTCTGAAAACTAGTGGCAAAATGGGAGGGTCTGTTCACTTTGGTCAGTACTTACGCCCATTGATTAGATAGATTACGGGTTCATATGCCTTCAGGTACTTGTCCTTCTTGTACCAATCACCCACATAGTTTTCTACCACATCATTCTTATCCCACATTGCACAGATTGTATGTGGACAAGGAAGACCTGTCAATTGCATTTTCTGCAGGCACAAGTCCGATTATCCAGATCTACACACACATGTTCTAAATGATTCCTCACCTCATGCTTTCCATTTTTAGCATCTTTGCAGCTAATCCTGTGGCTCTATCCTTGTATGTCTCAAACCTTTTAAAAATCTTTGGACCAATAACAGCAAAGTTTTTAGTGATCCAGTCCCTCTTCTTCTTGTTCCTCTTCATCAGATATAGTCTCACCCACTCAAACATACCAATAATGGGTAGCCTTCTTGCATTAAGTAGGGTTCTATTAAAACCCTCACAAATATTGTTGACCAGCATGTCCCATTCAGTGCTACTCTAAAAGTGGGCTCTTGAACAAGAACTAGGCTCCAATTTCTTCAACCACACCTTCATTGATAGGGGCAGAACCACCTTGGGGACTGGGGGGTCTGGAGCCCTCCCCCCCCCTCTGGCCGGCCGGAGAAACCATAAGGTTACCTCTGGCCAGAGACCAAGGTAGTGCCATTTTCTCTTTCAGCCCCCCAGATTTGGAGATCGACGAGAGCCTTTAGAATTATGGAATCCCAACCACAAATTATTGATTGTTGAATAATCAAATTTCATCGTCGGCGGTAGCAAGTTGCAGCGGCGACTGCTTCAGCGAAGGAGAAGATGGATAGATTCAGACTTTTAAATTTATGTAATTAATCCCCAGGCTTTAAACAAATGTCACAAAGCACCCAAAACAACTTAAAACTCACTTTTCTGACTTTTTCTTACAAGTTTGTCCCCATAACCTTCTTGAAACTTATAATTGGCCCCCAAAACTAAGTATTTATGCATTTAAGACATTGGTAAACAAGTTTGCTAACTTTCACTAATACTATTATACTGTTCTCTAAATCTTACTCTAAGTTTTAACAGTATTATAGTTGGTACCAAATAGAATATTAGGTTATCTGTCTTGTAATCTGAATTTTATGTTTGTTAGTGTGAAGGTCATGAATAAATATTGTTAAAACTATTCCAAAAACGTTTTATATAAAAGCTGCATGTACTTCTTAACTTATTTAGTTCAAAGTTAATTTTCTCGCTATATTGGCTTGTGAACAGCCAGCCCCCCCCGGATGTTTTAAGCTGGTTCCACCACTGTTCATTGTAATCCTTCAGTTCATCCATCAAACTTATAAACTCTCTTACTGTTGTGGCCTTGGCTATTTCAAACATTTTTGCTTCATCACCAAACTAGGGAACTCCTTCCTGAAATTGTTCCACAAGTGCTGGACACAATGTTGATGTGATACTTTATTCAGCACTTTATTTACAGCATTCGTCAGTCCCTGAAACATGCCAAGACAGAAAACTCTGTTGTAATCACACATATAATAACAGAAAATGTAATGAAAGACGGCATATTCTAAAAAAGATAAATAGAAAAGAGCATCTAAATAAACAAAATGAGCCATTACCTTTTGTCTGTCTGAAATGATAACCCTTTCTGGGGAGTTTTCGATACCCAAATCTTCAATAAGCTAAGACAGAAACCATGTCCTGCTCGATTCATTTTCAGTCTCAACTGCTGCAAATGCTACTAGAAAGATGTTGTTTGTGTTGTAACCCACTAGTTTCAGCAGCTGCCCCTTATATTGAGTCTTAAAATGTACCATCAACCCACCCCCGATGATTTTCCTACACCCTTCCTTCAACCCTTTCTTGCTGGCTGCATAACACACATACATCCTCATAAACCTATTGGGATCATCATCCTCACATATGACCTGAATTGGGGTCCCTAGGTTTGCCCTTCTAACTTCTTCCATGTAACACTCTAAATTGGCATATTGTTTTGTGATCTTCCCCCTAACCTTTTCAAGAGCTTTTCTCTTTGCATTCCACGCTTGCGTCTGAGAAATAGTCAGCTTTGCTCATTCAAAACCCTAAACTGCAGGTGACTTGCACTGATGTTCGGATCATCTGCAAAATCAGCTACATAACAATCCAAAACTATGTCTGAATTCACATTTCTTGTTGTTGACTCCTCCACAGGTGTGCTTGGTGTTCACTGTCTTAATTTCAAATGTAGGATTATCTTCTTCCTCAACCTTCACTCCATAAACCTTCCAGTTGCAATTCTCACAGTATCCCCTCACAAATTTCTTATCATTTTTCTGAAGATTGATAGTTCTCCTGTCCTTTATTCCATGTTGTCTTAAAGCTGCCAACAAAATCCACTTGGTTGCAAATTTCTGATGTAAATGAAACTTCGGGTTTTCCATGTCTTTCTATGGGACAAACACGAGGTCTTTCTGTTCATGGCGTTCACTATATTTATCTTCATCAGTTCCAACTGAGTTGTGCAGGTCATCATTAGACCCGCAATCATCATCACTTTCATTCTCCCCCCTACCAGCTCCCACAACAACATCTTCATGCCGTACAAACTGTGATTCACTTCTATATGAACACCATGTTGTGGATTCGACCCTTTCATCCACATATTTCTTGAAATCCTCATCATCATCAGTCATCTCATATTCATTGTCAACATAGTCTTCATTCACTATCTTATCATCAGACTCATCACTACTATCCACCTATTTTCAACTGGTGCCCTTTTCATGAGTGGATCATACTCACTTGAACCTATCCTGAATACTTCTACCAACCCATTGGGATCCTTCATCTCTATAAGTCTACCCATATCTTCCTCATTTTCAATCCTTCTAAATCTGGGAGTGCCCACCTCATCTAGCGCAAGAAAGAACAATTTATGTGGCCTACCATGCCGAGTCTTGTCAACAAGCTTATACAAACCTTCAATAGTGAGCAACTCATAATTTACATTATCAAAATATTCAACCTCGCCCTCCACATACTTGTAAGCACGCTGCAGAATGAAACCACCACTATGCCACGATTTTACTGTTACCATTTTCGATCCCTCAACTACAGCACCCAAAAAGAAAAAAAAAATAAACAAATAAGAATTCCTTCTACTGTTTAGTTGTGAAAAAACTTAACTACATACAAAAACTGAAGTTAAAAAATTAGATATGGAAAAATGAAATTCTGATTTTCTGACACATTCTGACAACATTTGTACTTATTAATAAGTATGAAATTCAACTTTCAAATTCAAAGTCAAAATTCAAAACTCAAATTCAAATTTTAAAGCACAAAACCCTAATTGAATATGACATCACAACACCCTGACCATGGATAAGATGACGTCATAACCTTGGACTTTTTTCCAATTTGTTCTTTGATTCCCAGAATAGATTTGTAAGAAAAACCCTTAAACAATTCATTAAAAAATACCCAGATGTAAAGTTATGAACAAATTCTCATAAAAAGCCAAAAAAATTGTTTAAAACAATATCACTCCCCCCATACCCCATGAACAATTTTTTTATTCTTTGACAACCAGATTTCCATAAAAGGTTCGTCAAACCCACAAACTTTCAATAAAAAAAATAGATCCACATAGAGACGAAGGCTTCTGAAACCTGAAAAAGATTTGGAGTTGGAATCGGAAAAACACACAACTCTAGATCTAGGAATTGTGAGTCGGGACCGTCCAAGAAACACACGACCCAGAGACCCACAACTCTAGATGTACGAACCAGGTTTTGGTCCAGTCAAAATTTCCAAATAAAAATGAACACACAGATCTATGAATCAAGAACTTACCACATGCAGGAGCTTCATTTTCGTACTCATCCAGAGAATTGAAATCCACGCCTCTCCACATCTTGAGATGAAGAAGCAACCTATCCGAAACTTAAATCCTATGCATGACTCACAAAACCCTAATTTTAACCAACTTCGTTTCCCCTTTCGCCTTTTCAATATTGTGAACCCTAATTTTCTCAACCTTATTGTCTCCGTTGTTTCTGTTTTTTCCTCTGAACTTTGACGCAAAAAGAAAAAAAAATGTCAAGTGTTTTGGGAGTCAAAGGGGGTAATAGAAAAAAGGCACAGGCGGGGCACGTGAGCGGGCTGGGGCGGGTTACGTTGTGAAAAGAGAAAAATACCCCTCTGACCTTATCTAAAAGTCACGTGAAACGCATGCCTCCGAGAGAATGTAAACAGTTCCTGGAGGAAAAAGAGGATTTTGACAAAAACTCAACTTATGGTATATAATAAAGACATTTTGAACTTGAGATATATAGTAAGGATGAAACCTCAACTTATGATATTTTTTGGATAATTTAACTACTCAGATTCACTGAAATTACTTTTGGTTATCTCCTTATTTTTTTTCGTAAAAAACCAAAAATGGAATCCATCCATGAAGAAGCTGAGTTTGATATGGATCTTGAGGTTAACGGCTGTGAGACTGATGTTGATGATGACTTAATTAAAAATGAAAATTCAGAAATTTTGGATCTTGGTTATTGAAAATTTGAAATTTTTAGTTTTTGTAAATTTAGAAATTTTTTAACAGTTTATAGCAAGTCAAGTCACGGGTGATCTGAATTTTTTTAGGCCGGGTCAGCGTTGAGAAAAATAACTTGTTTATTTATTCAATTAAGGTTCGGGTTGGTTGTACTTTTTTCAAGTTCGGGTTCAACCCGAAACGTCAACCTGAACCCAACATGGATTGTTAGCACTAGCACTTGCTCATGAAAATATTAGACTAAGGTAGTGAGGTACGAAAGTATGAACATTGCCTTTGCAACTTATAATTCTGAAGTGTTTAATGTACTTTAATTAATTCCTATAGACACGACATTAGTTATAGGGTTAATTTGAGTAAGAGAATTACAGCACGACGATACATAATTCTTAATTAGGTGAATTTTTGTGAGATTAATGAAAATCCAAAGTCACATATCTAATGATTTAGTTAAGCTAGTTGGTCGGTTGGTGAACCCTTTGCCTTATAAGTTTTTTCTATTTAATTTAATTTTTTTGAAGAGAATCTTGGCGGTAACTACATAGCGGGAGGAGACCGGATTTCTTCTATTTTATTGATTAGATTTTTAGTTAGTTTAACTTATTAGTTTTAGGTTTATTTTAGTTTAAAATTGATATTATTATTTGTCTAAATAATAAACGGAAGTAGTTTTGGCCTGGTAATTGATTTCTTTCTACTTGGGATTGACCCTACTTTCTGTTTTACTACTAGTAATTGTATTAAGTAAGTAATTAATATTTGACTAGTGTGACCAGTCGTCAACAGTATAGCCACATGATGCCACCTGATTTTCCAACGCTCGATCCCTATATTGATCCCTTGAACGAGAATGTTCTTGTCATAATGATCCTCAGAGATAGATATGGATTATGGTTCTACTCTGACTAAAGAGCCTCCTAACAATAACAAAATCCTTCAATTGTCAAATCTCTACTCCAGATGAAGAGTCAGATTGATCAAATACTATTACTATTTCTTTCATTCATTTGCTTATATAGTATGATTGAGTATTAGTTTAGATTCTTTCAATATTTCGTAGAAGAGGTTATTGAATATTTGCAATTGATGCTAATCATGGTTTTCATGGATTGCTGCTTTTCGTTCACCTTTTTTCTTCTTTTCAATTGAATTGATCGTAAAAGAGAGAGAGGGTGGGTGGGGGAGGGGGTGGGAAAGGGGATGTTATGGGTTGACTTGCCTATTAAACGGGGTGTTGACATGTTGGTTATATTTTCAAACTGGGGTAATCATTGTAAGATCAAACCAAGAGAGAGAAATTTAACTACCCAAAACTTTTATAGGGAAGAAAAAAATATCAACGATTTAAGAATATGATTTTTCATTTAAAAAAATAGACAAATAGCAAATTCTATTTATATTTGGAGAACGTCATGTTATGAGGAAAATGGACTAGTTTAGGACAAAAGTATTTTGAAAATTGACTAAAACACAAAACGTTATTTCCAAGAGGATCTAATTTCGCCATTTTAGCTCTCCAAATAAAATAAGTTTTTTTACTAGTAGAAATTTGTTGCATTACTCTGAGTGACTCTCACCTCAAGTACTCAAGTATCACATTTTGACCGTTACTCTTATTTTATTTTTTTATTTTTTTATTTTTATTTTTTTGCATGCTCTAAGGATCATGTTCATTTTACAAACATTATATACATTTGAAGACTTGTCTTTTAAAATGATGTAATATGAAATGACTCAGGCTTTAAAACCTCCTCAAGCTGGTCGAGCATAGTTTTTATTAATTATTCTAAAACCTCTATGTATGAAATCAAGACAGAAAACTTTTCGTGAATTAGATTTTGGTTTACAATATATCAATATTTGCATTATTGGTAAATTTTTATTTAGTGTAGAAACACTTGTTGTAGACATTACAAGAGAAATATTTTGCAGTAGTTATAAATCGTATGTTTGTCAAGGTGATTGTTTAAAAATGTTAAGATAGTTAGCTTACGAAAACCTCCAGAGAGTAGAGAGTGGCAACATCGTCATATTTGGCTTTTTCGAATTCTAGTGTTGTTATATGACATGCTTGTATGAAAATTTTGAAAAAAAAAAAGAACAAGAAATTAAGAGTTATGCTCGAGGTGAAGCGTACCAAATATGAGACCTTGAATATGTGCAAATATGACAATAAATTAGTATGTCTGTATGTGATCCTTCATTTCTTCTGTCTTCAATTATTTATTTTACAATTCTTTTTCAAAATACACTTTGAAATTGTTGTCTTCAATTATTTATTTTCTAGTTCTCTCTCTTTTTTCGTTTTTAATTTATCTTTCCTAAATTTTTGCCTTGGAACATATATCATGTCTGAAGGATTGGTTCGATATAAAACTGGAAAATGTCAAAAAAATTTCCTTTTAATTGGTCAATGGGGTAAAATGTTTAGGATTTTCATGGGAAGTTATCAAAGGGATACAATCGTATGCGACTTTTCTTCGAAGTTGTTCGTAGGACCAAATACAAGATTTCAGAGGTTCACTTGATATAAATTTACTAGAAGATTTTTTTTTTCGTAGTTCCAAATGATTCTTTCTTCAACAACTGACTCCTCAACATTACACACTACAGAACTAATGAAAACAAAGATTGTAATATTGTGATAAAAGAACCAAAGATTATTGGTCAGGCAGACCTTGTAAAATATATATATATATATATATATATATATATATATATATATAAAGAGGAATTAATGAGGACAAAACCCCCTGAGTTATGTCCCATAGATAATTTCCCTCCCGAGGTTTTCAATGAGGACTAATACACCCCCACCCCCTCTTGATTGATGATCAACAGACAATTCGACTCTCCAACGGTCAAACAATGGTCAAATTCGAAGACAAGAAATAAAATACTCAAGTGAAGAAAAAATGCCCCTCATTGAATAAAGTGACTTTTTTTCTTTACAATAAGCTTCCATCATCCACTCATTAGAAATCCTCCTTATTTTGACCAAACTGTTGGATTGACAGTACATTTCTCCTCGGCAAACTACATTTTATCTATAAGTTAATAATTGCTTCTCGTAGGTTTCAAATAATGTTTGAAGGTGAAAAAAATGGCAATTCCCAATTTGGGTTTTTTAGTTTACGCTGAAACTCGCCTTTGAATTTTTGAATCCTTATTTTCTTTTTCATACGTCACGACATCACTTTGAGAAAACCCAATTTGTTCTTTCTTCTTCTTCTTCTTCTTTTTTTTTTTTTTTTGGGAATTTGTAGCTGAAATACTTTCAAATCATCCAATCATGCTAATTTATGCAAAAACTAGTTGAATTAGCTCGGTTGAACTTTTTTGTCTATGTAGTCCACTTGGTTATTACAAATTTCATACATCTATGGTGGTGCTCCAGGATTTTGTCTGTAACTTATCACTAGACTTTTCTAAGTCCGTCAAGGCTAAATATGGTTTTTACAATTGTTAGAAAATGAAGAAGAATATGGTCCTTATTTGGGGACTTTTGTTCGCCGCGGCACTACAAACGGCGAGAGTGGAAAGTAGGTTGTTCTTGACGGCAGCAGGATTTGGTGATGCTATCATGCATCGTCCCCAATTGAAAATGAGAATAAAATTAACGATCGTGATGAATTGAATGAAAATAATGTGATTTTTCGTATAATTTTGTAGAATAAGTTGAAACTATTTTCGTGTGTGAAATTCAGTGTTTTAATTTTACACTTCAACGGTTAGAGCAAGTTTTGTAAATCATAAGAAATATTTATGGTTAATAAAGGATTAATGCTGATTTTGTAGAAAAATATATAGTGATAGTTGTGTTGGTTTTGAAATAGGATGAAAGAATAAGCCATGGTGAGAATTGAAAATTATAATAAGAGTTAGGGATATATTAGTAATTGCATCTTATCACAATTTCCATTAAAAAAAATTGTTGGAATCACTGTGGGTTTTACATACTTTCACCACTTTGGACCGTTGAATTCAAGTTTATCGTGGTCAAGGGGGTATTAGTCCTTATAGAAAATCTCGGAGAGGTAATAGTCTATGGGTCATAACTCAGGGGGAGATTTTGTCCTTATAAAAAAAAATTTTAAAAAAATACACCATTTGTCCACAAATTTTTGCCCATTTTGGATTTCATCTTTTGTCCCATTTGAACTAAAAATGAATATCTAAAATGGATAATCGTTTCGGTACAGAAAGCTACTATGTTCACGTTGAGATGTTAGTTTTTAAAGAAAGAATAGAAAAGTTAATGGATGGAATTAATTTTTGAGTCTGGAGATTTCAAGGACTTTGGTTTTAAGAAGTAATACCATTTTTTCACTTACAGATGGGGTAGAAAGGGTGGCCAACTCCGATCCGATTGATCCTCAAAAAACAAAAAAATTTAAGGTTCAAAGGGATTAAAGTAATTTGTCTGGTTTAGGGCAGTGTATAAGAGGAGGCCGAATTAGGAGAGCAGATAAATAGATGTCTCGAAATGAAAATCAATAATAAGAAGTGCATTCAACTCAAACCTAATTCTACCTCACCAATAAAAGTGCATTAGAAACGTTCAATTATGAGAAAAAAAAAATCTTCATAACATACTCTAGATCTATGATTAAAAAATCATGAAATTTTCATCAAAACCTATCACCACATATTCAAAGGTTGACATCATGGTTTCTAATGATATCATTAACCGAAAGGAAATTGTCTTGTTGGGTTCCGAGTAGGTGTTCTTGCCTTGATTTTTAGAATTCATCCATATGTCAATTCAACATGCGATGATAAATAGGAAAATGGCAGTTCAACTGTCTTCTTATCCATTTTTTAAAATGGAAACTTTGTTTTCTCAATCAGCATGGCCTTGATATCACTAACCTAAAAGGAATGACAATATAGTATCAAACTTTTATGGTGAGAGTGACCTTATATTCGATTACATATAAAAAAGTTTGGGAGTTGTTGTGAATTCACATGGTAGCGTTCAGAAGTCATGTTGTATTTACTTGTACATCAACAGATCCAGCTCTGATATTATCTCCAATCTTGAAAAAAATTTTGAATTGAATAAAACTCTCACTAAATATATGATTTTTATATAGGAGTGGCAGCCATGCATCCACGCATAGGGATCAATTTAGAAGAAAAAGGAACCCAACACGGCGGAGGCAACAAGTCCAGCTGCATAGGTAGAGGCGGCCTCAAGAGTGGTTGATCCACTCTTTGGTGCCTCAGCTGGGCTGAGAGGGGCAAAAGTTCCCTCAGAAACTGGTCCTCCAGCTGGTGCAGCCCCAAAGGATTCGCCATCGGTGGGGCCAACAACATTGTTGTCAGGTGCCTCGACAACTGGATCCGCAATTGGACTGACAGCATCGGTACTTGCCGAGACTACGCCGACAACGGCGAAGAGAACTAGGCCAAGAACAACCACCAACTGACGAGGAGCCATAGTTTGAAAGGAAACTTTTGAGTTTTTTAAGGGATTTTGGGTAACGTGATGATATGATATGCAGCTAATTTTTACCTTAAAAAGCACTGCAATGAAAATAATGGGATGGAAAGGGTGTTAATATAGAGGAAAGAGAAGGCTGAAAATGAAACCAGGGAAGGGAAAAAATATTTCGTAGAACGTAAATTTTGGGTGAGATACTGTTCTTAGGATTTGCTAACCATGAAAAAAGAAATGGTTATGCATAATTTCAGGTAAGGTTTTCTACATTGTCCATCAGTCTCTACAGAAATGGATGGGTTTAAACATAGTTTACTAATTGGACCCCCCCCCCACAGGGAAATGCAAAGAAAATTTGGAGATAGAATCAACTAATTTTAAAGAGACAGAGAGGGATTTGACCTTTTTCAACCTTATTTGTGCTACACATTCGAGAAAATGTCTTTTAAAGTAGATGTTGTACTTAGCCCTACAACTACTCCCACTATCACGATAGATCTTGTAGTAAACTCAAAAAACTCAAAAATTCCCAATATCAGAAATCTAATAATAAAATAGTGACTATTCGATCACAGCTTTGAACTCTATTAGGATCCATGGGATTTAGAGATTCGAGGGCTTGATTGATCAGGCAATTTTTATACATAATTTATAACTGCACTTTGAACATCTTCAATGTGTTTCTTTGGTTCAAGGATTGCTAAAGTAAATTTAAGTTAACATCATATAGAATAAAAAAATATACCAAATATCCACAACATATCTTCTAATGCTCCCATCTAACTAGTTTTTCTAATCAACCACTCTTAGCATCAAATTTAAAAAGTGAACGCGTTGGAACTTTAGCTGGCAAACATATGGATTTTTTCTCAAAAATAGGGGAATGATATAGTGAATGTCTATAATTCCAGTCCCGAATGTGACTCTTTACCCATGATGATAATCACACTTACTAGATGAAATTTTGAATCAAATGTTTCTCCATGTTCTTGACTGAGTCTTTCAATAAGATTTTTACTAACCAGAAAATAAAATAGCAAAAAGAACTCAATGTACTAAGCTCGAGTCATTTAGATTGGTCCTAGAATTTGATTAATAAACATATTTTATTGTTGGAATAAAAAATTATTATAACTAATTTTAAAATATTATCATTAGTGGTGAAGAAACAAAATTTTCATTATTTGTTAAATCTATACATCAAATTCTATTTGTGTGATCTTTGTTTTTTTTTTGGAATGAGACATTCTCACTAATTTTTAATTCTCATAAACAAAATTAAAAAAAAAAGAGATGAGTTTTTTATTTGGAATTTTAAAAAAATGCAATTTACTCTTTGTTAGATTTATACGGTGATAAAAATCATAACCATTCATTTTATGCAAGAAACTGCCACCGGAACCGAAAAGCTACAGGAATAGTGAAATGGGACTAAAAAAGTTATAGACATAAATGTTTGAGACTAATCTCTCCAAATGTTAATGTACGGGATATAAATTTATATTGGACCTAATGTATGGGACCAATGTGAGGGTAATTTACACATACATGATTTTTGGTATAGATACTGAGTTACAATTCTGAATGAAATAAAATTTTCAAAAGAAATGTCATTAGAAAGATCTCGTCGTGTAAATTAATTTGACATATAAAAAGTCTCTTAATTATTTTTTGATAAAATGGTATGCTAAATTCTTTTAGGAAAATTAAAACATTGAAAAAGCATAAAAGTGGGTTTCCTAAAGCTTATGGAAGATACATTGCACGTGCCAGTTTTGTGGACAAAATATGCCTAAATGTGCACGCTGCGGCAGCATTCTTTTGACAATAATAGAAATAGAGTAATGGCACTTTGATTATGAATCCTGTCATTGCTGTGTTTTGTGAAAAATAAAAGATAAGGGATTAACTTTCCCAAGTAATGAGATAACGGCAATGTAGTAATGATAATTCCTGATAACGGTCAAATTGTTACATAAAAGCATTGCAATTTTGCTCTTTAATTAGTTAGAAACTAGGGGTGTTTCTTAGACTTTGTTCATTTTACTTAGCTAGTTTTGTGTTTCTAAATAGGTGAGGACCGGAGTGAACAAATGCTGAAAATGGGGGGCTTATGGAGCAATAATTGGGCTGCTGATTCCAATTTAAAATGAGGACTGAGTTGGTCAAAAAGTAACTCCAAGACACAAGACACATTGGGAGTTAATAAGGGTGTCCCATAATAGAAACTAAAGAGCATGCTTATCCCTTAGAATGAAGAACCAACCACCCACATTGATCAATGTTGTTGCTGATACCACTGCTGGAACAAGAGGAAAGGGCCAGTCAAAATATGATTCAAGACACAATGCATTGGGGTTAATAAAAAATACACAAACATGGTGAGACTCTTGGAAGAAGAACCGGCAACAAGCTCTATAAATGGGGCTGCATTCCAGCAGAAAAACAGACATCAGAGGACATACAACACACAAAACACAATAGAGAGAGAAGAAGAGACCGGAGAGGGGAGAAAACTCCAAAGGAAGGAGAAGTCCAGTAGCAGCAAAAGAGGAGTAACAGACCTCACTCGTCACTCAGGCGAGTGACATGTTGCTCAGCCATCCAGATTTGCTTCTTCTCAATGCTTTCCTTCTTTTCTTGTATTTTCTGTAGTTTATATGTGTAGTTAATTAGATTTCATTCTCTGGAACCTACGTAGTTTAAGTTTGTGAATGCATTCGGATGATTTTGTGTTTTGAAGTTAAAGCTTTCATCTACCTCTTGATTAAATTGGCCATTTGATTGATTGTGCACAGAACTAAGTGAATCCCGAAAGGGTAAACAAGGTTCAGAATCATTTAGCTTCAACTTATGACTTGGAGGTAACAGTCCAAGGTTCTAATTGAGATATGAATATACTTGGTTAGCATAAGCATTCATATAAGGCTTGAAAACTTAATGACTTTATGACTTAATTAATCATTGAAAAATAATTTAATTGAGTTCATAAAGATACCTCTAGGAAAAATCGAAAGTGACTTAGAGATATATAAGTGCCTGAATGAGCATGAATTCATACCAAAAGAGTGCAAGATTACCACTTGAATATATAGGGAAAAGAGAATGAATATCTCAGTTTGTTGAGTCAGTCCCCTGAGTCAGAATTCTCACTTCCGTGATTGAGGTTTCAATTGTCTATTTGTCTTCAGTTCTGCAGAGTCCATTCGTGTGAGTGACGTTGTCTCTCGCGCAAGTGAGTCTGCAATTTTCGTCCTTGTTTGTCCAACTCTTATATTTTTGTTAGTTTTCCGGTTATTTGAAGTTTAACCCGTCCCTGTGGGATCGACCCAACTTATCCTATCTACAGTTTAAGTTGGTAATTTATTTTGGGGGCTTCGACAACCCACCAAAAGTGGCGCCGTTGCCGGGGACGGTGGAAAACTTCTTTTAACCATTTCTTTGTTTTTGTTTCTTTTCTTCTAATTTTCTGATTTGAAAAGAGTGTGCCAACTCTGAAGTTTGATGGCAGATTATCCTTCATATATAGGAAATTCATATGATTGGAATGATAACCAACACTATGCACCTTATAGTAGTTTGAATCCTTGTTATGCAACAAATGATTTTTACTCTTATGAGCAGGATTGCAACTACTGTACTTCACCAATGTCTTCTTGCTATGAGGACAAAGAGATGCAATGACGAATCGAGATGGAAGAGATATACGAAGAAGTGTTGCAGATGCGACATAGAACAGATTTGGCAGTCCAAAGAATGCAAGAAGCACAACGCCAAAAACAGTTCTAAGAGATGAAAGATATGCTAAATGAGCTTGTGCAAAGTACTAGACGAATGAGTCTTCATCTCCAAACTATAATTGACAACAACTCAAGAAGAGAGAGACAAGAAGCTCATGAAAAAGTAATCTCATCAATGGAGGACAATGATGTAGAAGATGAACCAAGGGAGGTGGTACTACAGCCGCTACCTATACTTCCTCCACCACCATACTCACTCAAGGGAACAGAGAAACTCACTTGTGGGAGTGAGCTGGTAGAAATTGTGGATGTGCTGAAAATCGATGAGACTTATCCTCCAAATGAAGAGGTGGTTGACTTGGGATTTATAGGTACCTTGATGAATGAAGAAGAGTCAACGATCTCCATTGATGAGGGTCATGTTGATGGAGTCAAAGGTAAACATACTTGGTGAGCGCAAGAAGAGATGGTTGATTTTGAGCAATTTCAAGCCGAGAAAATCTCCAAAGTGTTGGAAGAGTGGAGCAAGAAAGATTTTCCTCTATGTTGGATGATTCAAAAGTATGCTTCCTGGAGGCATGATAGGCTGATTGATGGCACATTCTTGTGGTATCAAGATGGCTATTCTGAGTGACTTGAAGCCACAAGAGTTGATTACGGAATGCATCTTGCATTTCAACATTTTGCTTGCTTCATGGGAGGCAACCCATGTTCTTTTCTTTTTAGTTTGTTTTTGTGTGATTTTAATTTTTTTCTTGTTTAATGTGTGTGCTTCCATGTACAGAAGAAGTATCAATGCCATCCCAATTCAATGAGGGATCCAAAAATGCAGCAGATCCTGATATCAGCCTCTCAGGAGAGTGAGTTTAGTCACTCTCCCAAGTGTGCCTGCAACAAACTGAGTTCCTGTGACTGGTTTGCTCTTGATTTCTTTTAGTTTTCATAGGATTTGTGCTTTGTTTTAAGTTTGGGGGATTGATGTCTATTCAAGCATGATTATCGTTAGTTTATTTTGTTTCTAAACTAAACATGGGAATTTTGAAAACTGAAGTTGTTGACCTTAAAATTTTGTATGTTTATTGCTGAAAATTCTAAGACACTCTGGGAAGTGACTCATGTCACTCGGCAAAGTGACTCTGCTACTTGATGTTTGAAGTCAATTTATTTCTTTTACACACCCATATATTTTGTTTTACCTTCATGTTTTCTTTCTTCTAGGTTCTTGAGACATCATTTGTATATCATATCCCTTAGTAGCTTGTTAATTCTGAAATTTTATGTGCTTTACTTGCTAGGCTTTAGTCTGGGGTAAAATTCTAATATCTTTATGAACATTGATGCCATATCTAGCAAGTTTTGTTATAATTTTCAGAATTAGTATGTTTGAGTGCATATGAGTCACCTAGTTATTTCTGAGTTACTAGTGATGAAATATCTTACTAGGCAACCAAAATTGATGGCTGAGAAGCCGGAGCTTCGGTTTCATCCCCTTTGTAATAGGTTAAGGCTCACTAATATTTGCTTTGCGGATGATTTGATGATTTTCTATAAAGCTGGTTTGCCTACTATTAAGTATATTAAGGAAAATTTTAATGAATTTTCTTGTGCATCTGGCCTTCAAGCCAATCTTAGGAAATCTGATGTTTTTGTTGGAGGAGTGGATGATTAATTAAAAAAACATCAGATTTGCTGTTTGAACGGGCTTAAAGAAAGGAAATTCCCTATGAGATATTTAGAGTCCCTATGTCTCCTAGAAAATGGAATCAAATAAAATGCAAAATGCTGGTAGAAAGGATTGTAACTAGACTTAAATGTTGGAGTACCAGGTATCTGTCTTATGCAGGTAAACTCCAACTCATCAACTCTTTCTTGATGAACCTACATATATACTGGGCCTCTGCATTTATATTGTCCTATAGTGTAACTTCTACGGGGAATAGGTAGTGTCAAGAGTTCTTATGGGGAGTGAAAGAGTCTGGGAGATACACAACTTTAGTCAGTTGGGATAAGGTATGTAGAGGAAAACTGAGGGAAGACGGAATATCTATGATGCTAGGATATGGAAAGAAGTTGTGGTAATGAAGCATATATGATGGTTAGCAAGCAAAAAAAGACAATTTATGGGTCAAATGGACCCATGCAATGTATTTAGGGCAACAAAGGCTCTGGAAAGTCCAAACTAAAAATGATAATAGCTGACACTGGAAGCAAATTCTCAGGATAAGTGATAAAGCTTGTGATGGGTTTGATGGTGAAAAACGGTTAAGGGAAAAAAAGGGTAGATACTCCATCACTTCAGGTTACAAATGGCTGCAAGGACAAGGTGAAAGGATGCTTGTTGCTCCCCTGATTTGGTCAAGACTCAACCTTTCAAAACATACCTTTGTAATATGGCTGGTTTGGAAGGGCAAAATTTTTACAAAGGATAGAATGATTTAGATGCATATTCCAGTTGTTGCCTGAAACTGGATGAGATTTAGAACATTCATTGTACATCAAAGGAAATGGAGAAGAGAACTACAATACATTTAGAAAAATACAAGGCTGAAGAAGCAAATTATGTATGCAGCAGTTGTTGCTTGTGTCTACTACTTATGGAAAGAAAAGAACGGAAGAATTTTCAAAAAGTAACATAAAGCATTGGCACACATCTTTCAGGAGGTATAGAGGATGTTAAAAATCTGATTCATCAAAGGAAGAAGGCCATGACAGAAAAAGAAAAAGCAATACTACATGAGTTGTTCACTTAGTTATTGATCATATTTATTTTTGTGATGCTGATTATTTTGTTTACAACAGAAATTAGGGCACTTTTGATAGGAGACTTGTATTCAAATATTGCATCTGAGTAATTGAAAATTATTTACAGTTTTCACCAAAAAAAAAAGATATAATTATTTGTAATAAAAATTTGTAACAAGAAATGAATTATAACAGTGCATACTTACAACCTAACTTTTACGGATTTTTTTTTTTCTTTTTTTGAAGAAAAGATAAGTTTTATTTATTTACTGGAAGAATGTCCAGTACGATTCGAAGTACAAATTGGGGAATAGATCCCAAAATTTTTACCCACCTTATTAGAAGTTAGGATAAATACTTGAAAATTCCCTTTCAAACAAAAAAAAAGTACTTGAAAATTTATTTGTCAAATTTTCCATACTAGTAGTATTACCACGCGAACACCGCGCCAGCAGAGCACGCGTGTGAGAGGAGTTGTATGAACCCGCTTTTCCGTCCCGAAGGGTCAAATGTGAGGAAGAAAAAACTGTGGACTGCTTTGATGAGACCACCAAAACGAGCTTGTTTTCTTCCTCCCAATCTTAGGGGCGGGGAACTCAGCTGGGCAACCCAAAGATATTTTCAATTTCCAATAAAATAATCCATCAATTCCACTCTTCCTGCTTCCCAATCCCTCCAGACCCCGACCATGGTTTTCTTCTTCAATCCAGTCTCCTCCTCCTCCCCATTTATCCTCATTTATACCTACATTCTTCCACTGTTTTCTGACTTTCTTACTCTTTCTTTCAGTTTTATCTTTTTTCCCCCATTTATTTCCATCCACCATTTTTTCTCCAACTGTTTCACATTGCTTTGCACTCGCCCGAGTTCCTTTCAAATCACTGGTCATAACCCATTTTCGATCTCACGTTGTTTCGACGAGTTCGATTTTCTATATAAATACATCTGGGATTCATTCCGTTCAAGCGGTTTAAGACTTTTGGTCTGAGTTTGGGTTTTTTTTCTTTGTACTGTTAAATGACTTTACTAAAGGGTGAGACTGATGGTTCGAGTTTGGTTGATCAAGCGAGGAATTTGATTGCCGATGTGAGTAATAAGACGATAAGGAAGAAGAAATGCAATAGGCGGAAGTTGGTTGTCAGTAGGACTTTGAAGAAAGTGAACGTGAACGTTGGGATTTTGAGGTTGCAGCGGCTTTTCTGGCTCTGCCAAGATGCATTCAGAGGTCCCGGCACCGTTCCTTCCCCAGTCCATGTCAACAGGCTCTGCCATATTCTTGGTATAGTATCCTGCCTAATTTTTTTTGTCGTTTGATTATTGGGTCTTCATATGAAACTAGTATGCTTCCCTTTTTAGTTGCAATAGATAGCTTGTCATGCATTTTCTTTTTTTATTCTGTTATAAGGACAGAGTATTGAATAGACGATAATTTTATTGGCTTTGTTGAAGAACAATTTGGAGATCAAATATTTGTTGATATCAAATGCTCTAATTGAGTAACTGGAGTAGATATGTGCAATTTTTTATTCTACTCAATTTAATTTTTATGGGGGCCAAATTATCTTAGATTTCATTTGTAGCTGCTAACTGGAATGATGGGTTGCAAAGAGTTTGGAGAAGGCTTGATCCAAGAAGATTACTTATATTGGCATGAACCTCTTGCATAATTATGACCTCAATTCCTCATTCAAGATGTTAGCTTGAATTGGGTGTGTATTTGCAATACTTTCTTAACTACTGTCATGCCGGAGATTTGTTTGAAATTTTCTGAGTCTTACTTTCCTTTGTCCAAGTGGAGTTAGTTTCCAAAGCTTAAAATAGAGGGGCGCATGTTTGTACATCCAGTAATTACTTCTCTACAGAACCAGTATTTCTGCTATTTTAATGGTTTGAGAAAGTATCGATGGAGAAGACAAACAAAAGAGAAAAGATTTGAATCAAATAAGATCTTGATACGTCTAGCTAGACTTGTGCCTGTTTTTATGTAACATCTAATTTGAGACATTTTATGGAAATAACCTCTTCCTTATTCACATCTTAGATATTTTATGGGCGGAACTTCTTCCTTGTTTACAGCTAAGATGGGGGTAATGTACTCCTGAGGTTGACTTGAATCTGTAGATATGTTTTCATGCTCTGCTAACTGGGAGATCACTTACCGAAAGACTATTTGGTATGATGTAGTTTGACAATTAAGGCAAGCTTTAAAGAAACAGAATCAACATTTGCAAGTTAGGCTTGCCATGGTTCACCCCTTTAGGCATCTAGTTCTTTGTTGTTGACCACTTCTGAATGAATGTTTCCTTCATCGTCTTGTCAGTGGTATAGATGCATAATTTATTTTCATTCTGTGTTGTGACCGATTCATGTTTTGTGCTTCAGACATAATGAAACCAGAGGATGTTGGGCTCATCAGGGATCTGCACTTCTTTAAGACTAAACGTGAACAAAAAACAAATGCACGAGTAGTTTATACGACCATCTACAAATGCCAGAATTTCTCGGTAAGATCTCTTTTGTATGCTTGGAAGAAACTTGATCTAATTTACAGTTGTAGATATCCTTTGACCTACTTATGATATAAACAATGAAAATTCAC
This sequence comes from Oldenlandia corymbosa var. corymbosa, assembly GCA_949775105.1. NCBI lineage: Eukaryota > Viridiplantae > Streptophyta > Magnoliopsida > Gentianales > Rubiaceae > Oldenlandia > Oldenlandia corymbosa. The sequence continues at coordinate 16,520,261 of OX459120.1, read as the reverse complement.
CTTCTGTTGTTATTGCTGTTTGTTGCTGCGATTAAAATCCTAGTCATCATTGTTCTACTATGTTTAAAGAACAAAATGAATCAGTATAACCACTATTATTTTGATAGTTAATTTCGGTGCGTAGTTTCAAACAGTTATCAATGCTGAACTATTTGTTGAAAATTCGCATTGCAGTTTTTATTTCACAAAATTTTGTGTGGCATTTGTAACCCAGTCAAATACGTAGCAGTTTTGTTGCTAACTAAAAAAAAAAGTACTTGGTCAAACTTTTATTTGATTCTTTTTTATCCTGCGTTTTGATCTTGCGTTTACTTTGATGAGCTCCATGTATTGACGAATAGCCTTTTGCAGCTGTGCATTTTTTTCCTTCCAGAAGGTGCAGTGATTCCCCTTCACAACCACCCAGGCATGACTGTATTTAGCAAGCTTTTACTTGGAACAATGCACATTAAATCTTATGATTGGGTTGACCCTACAGCATCAGAGTCCAGTCGATCTCTTTCACGATGTATGTGGCTGCTCTCTTTCTCTCTCTTTAGAGTTTAGATCATCTCTAAGTTGCTTTCCAGCTTCCTAATACAAATAAAATTTACTTACATTCAGTGAGATTGGCACGACTGAAGGCTAACCGCATCTTTGAAGCCCCATGTGACACGTCTGTTCTTTATCCTACATCTGGAGGCAATATTCATGAATTTAGGGCAATAACACCCTGTGCCGTACTTGATGTGATTGGACCCCCTTACTCGAAAGAAGATGGCCGAGATTGCTCCTATTACAAGGATTCTCCCTGTGATGCTCCTCTAGGTAAGCTTTGTTGTTCCTTCCATTCCATGTTGCATTGCTTGAGTTCTTTTATCAATTGTGGATCAATTGCATCTCTGTGCTGGTGGACGTATGTAACTGAATGGTAGGAACGAGTCTTTCACGCAATTTCTGCTTTTAGTGGAGTTTTTTTTGTTTAGCTAGCAGTTACCATTTTTCATTCAATACTTTTACTAGATGAAGAAAATTTTGGTAGCGAACTTCAGCCACTTCCAGGGCTAATAATTTTGAGACACTGTTGATCACTTTGGATTGCCCCTTGTGATATTTGTAGTATAATAGCGGAAAGAAGAATGAGAAAAATATAAAGTACACTCGAGGTTTGTTCTGTTTTCATTTTCGGGAATGTAGAATGCTGTGTTTCTTTAAACAAATTGATTTTTCACATCACCTCATTTGGGAAAACCTCTTAGACTTCTTCAATGTACATGATTTCCTTTGATTTTGTGGGACTCTTGTTGAGAGGCCTAGTTTATTATTTCCTGATAAATTAACAGCCAGCAATGTGTACTCTGCTTCTTCAAAAATCTCCAGTTCATCATGAATTTTGAAACTCCACATCTTGAGCTCAATATGACCCTACTGTCCTGTGTCTAAGCCCTCATACTTAGTATTAACCTCATTTTCTTCTGAGTTTCTGTATTGACATTATGCACTGAAAATTGCAGAGGGAAAAGAGAGTGACAATCGCTATGCATGGCTGGAGGAGATTGAAATGCCAAGTGACTCAGAGATGGATGTCATTGAGTACTTAGGACCCAGCGTTTCTCTTACTTAGTCGTCTAGTTTTGTGAATACAACTTCTCAAGAATGTAAATCACATGGTGTGAATTGTGTGTGTGACCAAATCTTTAATTTTTGTATACCTTTGGTCATGAACTTCTGTTGACGAGTAACTAGACGCTCTCCCACTCCTGACGCTTGAGTAGAATAGAGTGATTTTTATGAGAAATTAGCCATCTCAACATTTTGTCACCATACAACAATGAAACTTTAACCGACTTTGAAGCATTCATGTTGAACAGGGAAACATATTACTGAAATAGCAATCAGTCACGCTGATGTTTGAACTTAAGAACTTTAGACAGTAACTTACTTGCACTTGCAAAGATCGACAACACAGGTAACTTACTTACACTTACAAAGATAGAAGACAACACAGATACACGACATCTTATTATTTTGAGTTTCATAGATATCCTAACAAAGCAGAGAAACAGAGTATAGAAAGATGCATGATACAAAGGTGAATGCTGCAGAAGAGTACTTTAGCATAAACATGAATAGGCAATGTGGGTTTTGTTTAAAACGTAAGGCGAAAGATAATTCATATCTGCTTCGGAAGAAAGTGGTGAAGAAGACGATGATATTGATCTTCTTCCTGGAGGAGCAATGATTTGGGTATTACCAGAAGCAATTCTCAGCCCAGAAACACTAGCATAGAACAAGTTTGAAGATGTTGGCACAAAAACGTTGCTCTTGACGCTGAGATAAAAGTCAATGTATTTGTCGTACTGGAAATTGTTGGAGTTCAGATACCTTGCCCTCATATCAAGAGGCATTAGGGAATCCTGTTTGGGAAGGAATAAATCATTAATCCTAGAGTAAGAACGTCATAAAATTTAGGTGCTTCGTACTTCCTAAGCGAAAACTAATTATGAATACGATAAAAATCATCATGACACGCCAGGCTGATTCAATGTCACAAAAGAGAAAAAAAAAAAAAAGTTAGGATTCATGTTAAGGATACACGAAATTACTTGGATTTTCCTTAATTTTGGTGAATCACTATCCTCTTTCCCATATTGAAAAAGTTCTAAATTAGTCATCAACGTTCAATTAATGTTCAAATCAAGGATAATCAATCAGTAAGTCAAAATCAAATTAATTGATGATATGGCTATGGGATAGGACACATTATAATTTCGTGTTTTTAACTTGAATGGTTTAATTGAAACATTTCAAGATGGGAAAACATCAATATTTGAGACTTCATCTATGTGATTAGTCTCTATTAGGAAACAAAAGATAACAAATGAAGATAAAATTTGCAAGAAGAACGATCTTACCTTGGTGAAGATATTTGGATAATATTCTCTAAATGGTTGAAGGCTTTTGTGCCATCCAGTCTGAGTTATGTAGATTGTTGCATCCTTCCCAAAACCAATCTTCTTCATCCACTGTCCAATCTCTTTGGCACCAAAACAAGAAGACTGCTTGTTTGTTGCTCCCGAAGTGTCATTCTTTTTGCAACTCATCATCATCATCTTGTTTTTTTCCAACTCCTCAACCCTCAAATCCACAGCAACAAACTGCCCTCCAGATGATTTCAAGCTCAGAAACTGGAGTGTTCTAACCATCATTTCCACCAATTCTTCCAGCTCTGGCTTCAATTTTAGGCTTCCGAAAATCGCCAAACATGCGTAAGGATTTGTGAAATGGTCACTTCTTTCGTAAGCCCTTCTGAATGTTAGGGATGGATACTGTGAAGTGCTTGTCATGAGTCTCACTTGTTTCTTCTTCCTAAATATTGGTTCGATTTTTGAGTTTATGAACTCTGTGGTGACCCTTTTGGGAATTTTAACGATATCGATGTCTTTTTCTTTGTGTTCTTCCTCATCAAAAGTGGTGGAATGATCTTGGTTTACCACTTCAATGATTTCATCTAAACTTGTTATGAACTTTTTAGTGTCGTAGATTTCTCCAAAGGCTCTGAAAATCAAGGAAATTAATTAAGGAGGCAATGAAAATGTGGATAACTAAAGAATTTAGTAAAGTATGATTAGTTTGATAACAATGAAAACTCAAGGAAAATGAATTGATTTTGAGACGAGTAATGATATTCACAAGGAAAAACAAGTCTACTGACCTCTTCTCACCGCCTTTGGTTCCTTGTATATCAGGAAGAACAAGTTTAGCTCGAAGATGCTTAGCTATGAAAATTGCGTTGGCAATCTGAGATGCATTTGGAAAATTTTATTTATTAATAGTGCATAAAAGAATTTAAATATGTACTATCTAACTTTACAATTCCTTGCGCAAAATTTAGAAAATTTCAGGGGGAAAAAAAAAAAAAAAGAGCTCATATGATTTATATGGTTGGATGAATGTGATATACATTTATAGTGAAGTACCTGCAAGACATGATATTCAGGACCATTAGTGAGTGAGAAGTGTACATAACCTTCACTTTGCTCTCTCTGCTGTGCTTCTGTAAAGAAAAAAAAAAAACAGATAATTAAAATTGAAAATAAATTTTGAATTTATGAGTTATTTACAATACATAACAATTAATAATGATTCTTTAAGCGATCGGTGTAACGAAATTATTTTGATTAGCAATCACGTGATACACATAAAAAGAGAGAAAATCATCATAACTATCACGTAAGAGATAAAATTTTAATAATAAAACGGTTATGTCTTTTACGGATATAACGTCGTGTTCTTTGAGATATTTCTCGATCATTATCGCGAGAAAAAAATAACATAAATGCTTTGACGTACTTAGAGCAGAAAACTTTTTCCAGCAAGGTCTCATTGCATCAGTGGATGAGCCAGTAGTTAAATGTGCAACTTTGACATTGAAGACATTGTGTTGAAAACCCAAAGAAACTTGAGGAGCATTAACCTGCAAAAAAAAAAAAAGGAAAATTAATTAAAATCAAAAGACGATGAACTATTTGTCAGATACTAAAATATTAATAAAATATATTTTATCTGCCCAAGATGATTGTTGGGAACAATTATAGAATGATGCCAGATGCCTCAATTTGAGTTTAAAAGTACAATAAATAAAATCAAATAAAATGAGACACTTATTACTTGCATTTTCTTAATTTCTTAAACCTAACTCATAGGGTGTCAGGATAATTGGAAACATTCTAAAATTTACCTTAAATATAAATAGGTTTTATTTATGATTCTCTATCCCAAAATTATTGTCTTATTTATTAATAATTCATAATATAAAGAGTATAAAATTTATTTTGGGACGAAGGATAATTTTCAAGCTTTTATCCCAACTTGTCTTTATTACATCCATTATAATAACGGAGAGGTGTGATTATAAAAAAGAGCTTTTATCCCAACCTGTTCTTTTTATAGAATTTCCTTTTTTACTACGTCCGCCGACTTACAAATATGGAGATGGATCGGCAAGGAGATATGATCAATTACGAGTAGTAACTTTTTCCTGCACAAATTAAAGTATTTTCACAATAGATAATATTTTTAATTCTTATTTTACGTGTCAAATCATCAGCATACTTACACAATACTTAAATTAATTTATTTACAACTTACTCACAGTTGAATTAAATTATATTAAACCTTACGCGTCTAAATTAGGTAGAGTTCTCACGCACACAGAATGTGATAGTTTAGCCTTTTGTATTTTAGCATTTTTTGCTGTACCAAAACAACAAAAATAAATTACATTAAAGAGTTATAAACGATAACATCGTCAAAATGAGTGCAACTATTCACTTTAAAAGTATTGCATGTACGGTTACAAAATCATAAATCTTGTATCCTCAGATGTGAATTAAGATAAGGGAAAATAATACTTAAAGAAGAGTTCTTTCTCCTTAATTAAAAGAAAAAAAATAGTAACTTTTTACTTCAGTTTTACTTTTTGGAGCGGTTAAAGCCAGATTGTGATAATGTTTTATTCATTTTTAAATTGTAGTACTTTTATTTATTTATTGTAAACATATACTGGACTGCCTTTGTGTATTCTAGAAGAAAGAGACGCGTTATTCATTTTCTCTTTTTCTTATTCCTTTCTTCATTTTAAAGTTGGAAAGAATAGCCTCCAAAGTATAAAAGAAAACGGATTTCAGTTCTAAATTTTAAAATATATTTACATATTCTAAAGGCACATTTTTTTCCTTTTTAAAATACATGTTCATCTCACTTTTTTTTTTTTTTGTTTCAAATTTTAGCATTTTTAACTTCAGATAACGCACAGATGAAAGCAGACCAAGCTCGGAGGAATTGGACCAAAAAAGCAGCGAAATATCCTAATTTTTTACGCATTAAACATTTGAAAAGTTGGAATACATGTTCAATCAACAATTTAACTGCCTATCATCTTTTTAATAAACACTAATTAGAAGCCTTAGCGTTCATCCTTTTGATTAGTTGAAGTGAACCTTAATCAGATCTTCCAATCCATGAACAAATCTTTTGAATACTAATTAACAATGAGTAATAAAGACACAAAACTTAATTATATAAAGTCGCTGAGAATATCCAATACCCGAAAAATAGTTCTGTTAGTTGAACTTCTGTCTTCATTACAAACGAATAAAACCATTATTTTAAGACAGAGTAATACTGTATTAATTATCGCCTCGATATGGGTCCATCTGAATTTTTTTAAAAAATCACATAATTAATTATATCACGTAATTAGTAGATTGGCTTACCGGCATTAGCAGGGGATCAATATGCTCCCTCTTGATCATATTTCCAAGCATGAGAAACATGGACATGGTGAGAAAAGCTGCAACAACCTGCCTGAAGTAGTCCATTCTTGAGCTAGCTAGCTACTGGAACTATATATATTTTCTCCCAAGAACTTCACAAAATTGTCCTTTCCTTTTGGGCTTTGGGTTTGAGCTTGATGGCTATATTTGTAGCTTCTCTAATATTTGAAACATTTAAGTATATATAGACACATAATCAGCCATTTTTTAATTTTGTATCTGTAATGCTTAGGCAATCTCTTAATGTTATTACATACTCGATTTGTTTGTTTTCGCGTCGAAACACCGAATAAAAAGTAGGAAGTAGAGGAAAAGGTGACATGCACAATTAAGGAAGGTGACAATGAAAGACAGCTAATAAAACGCTTGCAATTACATGCAACTTTATTTCATAAGTTAGCTTTTTTTCCTTTTTATATATTTTTCGATACCAAAATAATTATCTATTTAAATTTCTTTTTTTAGTATAATTTGTACTAAAATTAAAATTTCAAAGTGCACAATTATTTCAGGACACAGGAAATATATAAAGTATTCAATATGATGATCTGGATTTATATATGTTTAAGTTGAGAGAATTAGTAACTCAAATTAAAAAGAAAAGAAAGAGGAAAATTTAAGATATTTGAAAAGAGACTATTAAACATCACACCAACTATTTAGATTTAAATCAAATTATATATATTTTAATTGAACATAATAACAACATATGATTTACATAGCCGATTCATTAGAGAGAAAGAAGCCATTTTGAAATCATGATCCGCAATTTTTTTCTTCTTTCGGTTTGTGCGTCAGGTGAACTAAGCGTATGTGCTGAAAGCCCTGGAACCGAAAGTAAAGGTGATAGAGCCTCTGGAAACCGGTTAAAAATTTCTTTCAGAAACATTTTAAGTGTTGTAAATTGTGCCGAACAAGAAAATATTTAATATAGCCATTGTAGATAAAGGGGTATTGGAACTCAAATCTTGTACTCTATCCATTCTATTATGTGCCGTTTTGTTTTAATATAGAAAATTTTTAAAATAAGTATTACTTTCTAATTCCAATGCAATTTTAGCCAAATTTTTCAAACTTATTTTTAAAAGAAATTGTATCAGTGGTAGCTATTTATTTTAATGGAGTAGGTTACGGATATTTTAATAATTTACCTATTCGATTTAAGTATTTTTTAACTGTGTATAAGTATTTAACTACACTTGTTTTAAACTAGAGAGAGTTACCAACTTTGCTTTTTTACTAGTCATCTCAGAAGAATTTGTATCTATATTTTTATTTGTGGCTCTTCACATACAATATTAATGAAAGAAATTAAATTAAGCCCCGATGATTAGGATGTTCTACCTTTAACCGTCAAGTTGAGGATTCAATTCTTACCACAGACACGGGATATGATAAAATTTTCACAACATAATTCATTTTCTAAGTTTAACTATATACTAAC